>VOPJ01016074.1:0-25000 GCA_014673585.1 Semibalanus balanoides | reverse complement strand
TCGGACCATGTAACACAGTTTGACGAGGAACGGTCTCCGATCTCCTCGCTGGCAGATTTCAACTGAGCTGCAGCATCGCAATGAAAAAGAGCTGACTGAATTTCTACTCTGACTAATAGACAAAGGGCAAGACAATCGGCACACAACACAAATGGTGCGTGCATATTTCGGATTTAGTTAACTTTATCCACAATTAAGTGGTTACGACATCTTATTTAAGTGAGCTTAGAGCTCTACTGCATTAGACTATAACTTAGTATTTCGTTTGTATGCATACATTCCGTAGGTAAGTACCTAACATGCTAAGGGAGTTAGATAATCCCTCAATGTCGTAAATGGTATTATTTTGGTTATAGTGTCCCGTTGTAAAAGTCACACCCTGCCAATTTCAATTAGCTCTGTTATGCCAGCCACAGCGGAGCTGGCTCAAAAAGGCAAACATGTTAGCCTCCAGGAAACTGGAAAGGCAAAAGGATGTAAGTGGCCTAGATACAAAGACTTTTGTGGCATGCCTCTAATAGCAAATAGTTTATTCCAGTACCAGCTAATATAAGAGCTTCCGTAGCTTAAAGGAAATAGTTCACCTTGGATTGTTTTTTCTTATTATATTTGCAAATACAACTTCTTTTAATAATGTCAAAAATAGCCATACATCGCGCCGATTTAGGACAAAAGACGTCATTATTAATTTCATCATCAAAACATATGCCGTACTCTCATGCAACGTCAAACGCGACTCAGTCAATCAGATTCGAATGGTATAGTCGCGTAAATTACTGTACAGCCTCTGTTCCCGGCGTGTGCGGCCCACAATAGCCTCTGCCCAGGCGTGTGAGGCCCACAGTCTTTCGTCACAGTCAAATATATTTGGCTGGAGAGCTCTTTCAGCCCAGGAAACTTGCAGTTAGGGGTTTTTCAACACGGGCTACTAAACTGCTATCTTAGTTCAAAACCCATGTTGAAGGTGAACTATTTCCTTTAAAACGTAGTAAATGAACTATCAAATATATGATGAGGGATAGTTGATGCATAATACAAGCATAATGTATTATTATACTTCCAGCTGAGCGTTATTCAGAGCATAACGTCGTTACTGTATACATAAATTTTATAGAAGCTATACATCCACTGAACTACTGTTAGTTAAGTTCACAGAGGCGAGTCTTACTCGTGTCTCTCACGCCACACTTTGGTCGCACTCTGTTTCCCTCTAGTACCCGGTGCCCGCTGTTCCATCGACAGCGCACGCCTGCAGAGTGGCTCACCACCTGTATCGTTCATCCTATTGGCCACCTGTATCGCTCATTGTATCGGCACTGTGAGCGGCAACGTGAAACAGGCTCTGCAGCGGCCGGGTTGGGTGTTAACCCGGCTTTGGCTGTGGTCTCAGCCGAATGTCATTGGCTGGGAAGGGAGGGTGGGGGCGTTTTTCGCCCCCTCGTTATCTTCCGAACCAATAGCTGCAGCGAGACGCGCAAGGCAGAAATCGAAAGCACTCAATGAGACGCATCTAAAGTATATACAAAATTTGCAAAATAAGGTCACATATCAGGTCACATTCAGGTCAAAGGGCAAAACTGATATATTTGAGTTTGCGGGCCATACTTACCATCCAAAACCTTAGATTAAGACTATTATCACACAAAGTGCTCTTTAAGTTATGATGCATCTCCCGTATAAGCAAAAGTGAAATTGTAACCAAAGGTCAAGGTCAAGATCAGGTCAAATAAGGTCACTATTGACAAGAGGTCATGCGACACGTGTTTTATGGTTAAGTTTCACGTGGAATTCGATAGTAGTAGCCATTTGCACGCCTGACCCCATATAAGGTCAAGCTCAGGTCATATAAGGTCAAAATTTGACATGAATAAATCTACATCAAAAGAGCATGCTCTCATGCCAGTGCCAAAGGATCTGGACAGCAACGTGTCACTCAAGTCAGGTAAGCACAGCCCTTCTCCTTATTTTGTAGACATTTTATGCATGTCTTAACAAAATAAAGCCTTTGCATTTATAATCCAATTTTCATATCATTTGCCAGCCGCTTGTTTGCAAAAAGATGCTTATTCGATCAAACAGTTGTTACTAGATACTACTTGCTACTTGCTGTATACTGCACGCAAAAACAAAGCTGTATTAAAGGACCACCTCATCGCGAAATGCTCACTAAGTGACAGCAGCTTAAATCCCACCAGCACCAATCTCCGAAGTGGTCGTGGTAGCATTCTCGACACGACGCACGATTTCCGCTCTCAGATTGAACTTGCCTGTGGCAGACAGTTCGTAGTCTCATGTGATAGGTTTAACAATTTACTTCCAGTCCCAGTCCTAAGTGGTGTCGTGCCCAGTCACAAGTGGTGGCCATTGACCAGTCACACCATGAGTGGACGCACGGTGGAGACGTCCCGATTCCCGGTACTAGGAGTTCTTGTTACTCAATTATGCTGGTGAGCTGAATCTGTGATCAGATAGCGGTAGCCAGTTTTCGCGGATCAAGTCCTAATACAATGGGGATATATTTCCAGCAACACATCTAAAGCGCACGAGCTACGTTTAAAGGAAAACAACTGTACAGTTAAGCTCTAAGGACAATATCAAAATTGAGACAAAGGTGCGATAAATACATTACCCGGTAAATGAATTGTTCCGGGCACGCTAACCCGCACGGCATAAGGGGGGTAAATTTTACCTCCTCCCGGGTTTTCTGAATAGCTTGAAAATTATAATAGATACCAACGTCAAATTGTGTGTAACTTATGAAACATCAATTTGACGTCTTCCCGAAACATTTTACTGAAAATGACGCAGAACTTACAGAGATAATGACGTTTTAATGGCGTCAAGTCGTGCCATTTCGAGTGGAAAAACGATACATTTTTTTAAAGAAAATATAGCTTTGAAGCAAAATGCCAACAAAAATTGTCAAAAAGACGTAGGACTCCTAAATTCAAAAAATGGATTTGTGACCCCTAAAAAACAACACAAAAATATTGTTTTCCAGATTAAAAAATATATATGAGAGAAACAATTATAAGAGATATCTAAACCAAACTTTAAAGCAACATCTTTATTTTTCAGTGACTGATTGCTCCCGAAGTACCTATATAAAACCTATTAAATTGAAACATTGTCATTTGGTTCTGCTACGTCTACCCACACACACTATGTCAATATTCGCTTACACATCATTAAACTTGTTTTTTTTTGTGTGTAAAACTGGCGGCACAAAAAATAGGCACATACAAATACAAAGTTCATGTGCAATGTTTTTACGTAACACCATGTGCAATAACAACTATATCCTGTGACTACTTGTAGCATATGCATAGCTCATTATCAAAGCGCGTATCACGATATTGCTATTTTCCTGAGCAATCACAATCAAACAAAATAGTACAGATTCGATTTGCAGGGTCACATGTCAGAAGAAAATCAAATCATACTGATTGAAAGGGAGCCCGTAAGACCCCATCAGCGCACATACAAGTAGAATGGAAAGTAATAAATCTGAACGCGTTCGCCGGTTATATGGGCAATACAGCGACCTCAGCATGCGGAAACCGCTTCAGACAGAAAGGGAATCGTCGGACGCAGACCGAGCTGAAAATACCAAATGTGGACCAAAGAAACGGGGGGATATGCTGTCCTTCTCACATGTATGGCCTTTGTCTTAGATAAAAATTGGGAAGGAAACACACTTATATTTTTAACACACTTACCAGCGTCGGTGCTTATAAATCCCCTAAGGTTTGTGCAAGGATAGCGGAAAAACAGCGGCGGTAGCGTCGCCTTTTTGGCACGGGTGTTTGTGCATCAATCACCTACATTATTATGCAAAATTATTTGCCCTCTTTTATTTTTTATTTACTATTTTTTTAGCTTATGTAATTTGAATTTGAATTTTGGATTAAATTTAATTGAATTGAATTTAATGAGTGACCTCACCATTAAAAGCAAATGGTGGAATATGCATATTCCGAGGATACACATTACACAAGGTAGCAGTTAAATTCCTTCTGGTTCATGTTGTCATAGATCATTCTGGATAACCTATGTGCAATTTGTGTTTAGTGAACCGTACAGGGCCAGTCAAGGTCATCTAAAGTCGCCAACACTTTTTTGTCAATAACTCCTAACAAAATGGAGACAGATAAGTGAAGCCTACACCAACGTGCTTGTCTCGTCGAGACAAGTTTCCCAATAAGCAAAAAGACCTACTTAGATACTCACCAGACCTCGAGCTGAGGTCAAACGTTTAAGTTGACCTAACCCATGATCAACACTAACATAATTCAAATTGCCTTGACGAGAAAAACAAGATGGCTGCAAAATGATTGCCTTAAGTAAAAAGTTAATGCAAAATCAATTTTGACCAACATTAACCTTTTTGTGACCTTTGAGCTCTGACCTCTGGAGCCTAAACTGACAGTTTGAGCTTAAATATGAGGAATGCATGCGATTGCATTTTCAAGAGCTTTCGATTGTTTTGTTTTCGTTTGTTCTTAGCTAATATAGTTTCCGAGGTATCTTTATTTTTAACAAAAGTCCTGAAACTGGAAAACATTACCCTTGATGACCTCTGGTGACCTCAATATCGACCTTAGTAAAAATAAATTACTGATTAACTTTGGATTTGTATGTCAAGAGATTTTGCATCGTATTTTTAGTTTTTGTTTACGTCCCATAGGATCCGAGTTCGAGGGGAGCTCTGAACATCCCCCGCACGACGGAGGTGGTGCCAAGCACCGTCATGGCGTGGGTTAAGCATATCCACGACAGGTTGCAAACATGTTGCATTTACTTTGCTGAAGGCAAGTGCTAACAAGCAGTTGACCTTTGACTCCCAATGTCGCCATTCGAAGACCGCCGATCGGCCGGTCAGGATAGTGGTCAGGGAAGTGTGTGTGGGGGGGGGGCGGTCTGGACTGCTCCCGCCGGGGGCTTACTGCTCCCGGACTGCTCCCGCCGGGGACCGACTGCTCAGTCACCTCTGATGCGATGGTCCCGGCTACCGGAAGCTACTCAGTCACCACTGGCCCACACTTGAACTACGACGAACTGAGCCGAGAGGTCCTGAGGGGAGAAGGGAGAAGACGGGGGACATATGAGAGGACCATGACACGAGGACCGGGAAACGGGGATCAGGATACGGGGACCGGGACATGGGGACCGTGACACGGAGACCGTGATACCGGGACCGGGACACGGGTATCAGGACACGGGGGCCGGGACACGGGGACCGGGACAGGGGACCCGGACAGACCCGAAACACGGGGAACCGGGGACACGGACCGGGACACTGGACCGGACATCGGACCCGTACACGGGACCAGGACACGGCTAGGACGGGAATACGGGTATCTCCGGGACACGACCGGGACACGGACCGACACGCCGCACGGGAGCCGGACACGTGGACCGGGACACGGACCGGGCACGGGACCGACCACGGGGACCGGGACACGGGACCGGACACGGACCGGGACACGCGGACCGCGACACGGGACCCACACGGGGACCGGACCGGGGAACGGACACGGGACCGGGACACTGGACCGGGACACTCGGACCGGACACCGCGAGACGCGGGAAAAACGGGGACCGGACACGGACCGGGACACGGACCGGACACGGGGCCGGGACACGGGACCGGACATCGGGGACCGGGACCACGGGGACCGGGACCACGGGAACCGGGACACGGGGACCGACACCGGACCGGAATCCGGACCGGGACACGGGGACCCGGACACGACCGGAACATCGGTAGTATCCACGGTACACGTGTGATACCTAGAACACTAGTGATCATGTAAGACTAGGGCACACTGGTTAGTTAAGTGCAGAACTGGGGGATAATATGGATGTTGGAGAACTTGTCTGGTGAAGTTTATATAGTCACTAATAAAAAACTAATTATGCCAAAACCGTGAAGCATGCTTGCGCATATCTGATTTTTAATCTCTTTGTCAATGATAGGTCGACTGGTTTCACATTTTAGCACAATTATTTTACTGCAAGCTCAAATTGGAAATGCCCGATGTTAAAATATTGATTTGTAATAGAGTTGAAAGGATACCTTTACTTGGCACCACGCAAGGACAGTTGGTGGCAGAGGCGAAAGCCTTATAGCACACATTTGGAATACGACTGATGAGGGTTAGATAGTATATAGAGAGGGAGAGATACGCCAGCAAAAGGAAACGGACGGGGCCGGTGATAGGTGGAGGGTGGGGACTGAACGCGCAGGAGCGAGACACAGTGTGTCTAGGGTGTGCCGTGATACAACAGCGCGATGCCTTACAGTGGAGAGGCGATTTTTTCTCTTTTTTTTCCTTCGTCGCGAACCCGACCGGTTTGTTTCTTGCACAAGGGAGAGGTAAATGGCTTGTGGAAAGAAATAACTGGACGTATGGGAACCGGCCACTCCAACCAAAAAGGATAAGGGGAGACATGGCTGTTGCAGTTGCAGGACGGCAGCACGGCGACCCAAGGTCATTCACACGGCTTTTTCGTCATGTTAAGTCTTCAAAGCTCAGACATCCGATTTAATCAACCCAAATCATGTCATAAATATTTTCCTGCCAGCATGCATCCCAAAACGTTCGACGCAATCAAGAAAAAGCTGTCGAAGTTCCTTCAAATTGGTTTTATGTTGCAAGGCCCAGGGAATCAGTTGAGTAGCTGTAAAGAGCAGGAAAATTAGTATCGAGCGCCTGTCAACCAGAGTGAACAGAACATCAACGCATGAGCGGCCCGACCGTAGCTCTGGTTTGTACGGTTTTCAGAGGCTTATTTCTTGGCAACTACTTGTTTGACGTGGCTGAACATTTACACGTCGAAATGTTTATATCGTAAAATGTCGTATTGCATTTCTGAAATTATTCGTTGTCGTGTTTAGGAGAAGCAAGCGACGACGCATAACCTTGTCTGTGTGTGATGTTGATGATGTGTGACGTGATGTGATGTCTGTGTGTGATGTTGCTGATGTGTGATGTGATGTTGTGATGTCTGTGTATGATGTTGATGATGTGTGATGTGACGTTGTGATGTCTGTGTGTGATGTTGATGATATGTGATATGATGTTGTGATGTCTGTGTGTGATGTTGATGATGTGTGATGTGATGTGATGTATGTGTGTGATGTTGCTGATGTGTGATGTGATGTTGTGATGTCTGTATGTGATGTTGATGATGTGTGATTGATGGTGATTGCCGCAACTATGCAGCCACCACCTACCGGCCTCGCTCACTGCCGGCCGCGGCTGACCCGCCTTCTCACGTACCCGCCCTGTGACAGGCGAAGGACCACTACCGGGGACGCCGAAAACGTGACGATTTACTTATCTTCAGTTCAATGAAAGCTGCTCCAAATATTACGACATTCCGCCTAGGGACAACCACCCACGGTGGTTCCAGAAGCACGAGCTTCCACGCTCCCAAGAAGTTTAGCGGGAAAGGCAGTACTTTTAGATATAAAATCGATCTTATCGTGAAGTTCAAGTGTATTAATGGATAAGTCACCAGCTATCCAGTCACCTTGTAATATTATCTCTCCCAACGTTTGAAGCTGAACTTGTACGGCCGACGGTCAGGGTGGGCGTTTGGAGTTCCCCCCCCCCCCCGCTCCAGGCGGGTCACTTACCAACAGGCGTGTTTTCATGACACGAGTATTTTGTCTCTGACAGTAGTCGCCGTGACCTCTTGGATTCTGCGCGAACCACTTTTACGTTGAACCACTGAGAGCTCTGCCAGACCAACATCATCACCTAGCCTAGGGAGCTTGCTGTGGAGAGCTTTGCATCGTCCTTTGCGGTTCATTCTGCGGTCACTGGTTAATTAGGATTCTGAGTGTTTCAGCCAAAAGGATTACCACATTTTCAGATCACATCAAAACCAATATTCTTCTATTTCCCTGGGCGTCATATAATTATATTGTCGCGGCGTCCTGAAGCCAAATCTTCATCATCATCATTACATTTCAAAATCAAGAAAGCACTTTAGTGAAACACATTGGCGCAAAACGCAGAACCGTGGGATGCTTGAGTCTGTCTCAGTATGAAATAGAGCAAACAGACATCCTCATAAAAATCCAGCAGAAACTCAACTTAACTCTGAAACTTACGTGGCGGATGACATCACAGAACACACGATAACACTTTGTAGATCCTCTGATATAGCCGCGGCAGGCGGCTGCCAGCACGTTCAGAGGACACCAAGCGTTTCATGGAAGCACTGCCGGTCGAAACAGCCTCTTGGTGGAGTCAGACGCTCTCAGATGGCCATGACCCGGGGCAACTCAGGGCCGGGGGCGAGCGCAATGGGTCGTCTGGGCGTCTGTCAACCGTTAACGGAAACGGTCAGACGGCCAGACGGCGGCGGCAGCGGCGGCGGCGGCGGCGGCGGCGGCGGCGGCGGCAGCGGCGGCGAACGCAGCGAGCCATTCGGCTGACCNGTGTCTGATCCGGTCGGCAAGACGCGCCGGCACGCACATTTAAATATTCTCCAAGCCTATTGTAATGAGAGACTGTGTGAGAGGTGTCGGCGAGACTGTAGATAGGCAGTGGTACAGGGTGGAGGCGATAGTGAAATTGTTGTAGCGGCTTGTGTCGTGCGTGTCGTGCGTGTCGTGCATGGTTTTCTTTTGTTTTGTTACACGGGAGCCTGTTTGCTTTCTTGATGAGAGGAAGGCAATGTGAACCCCTCGAACCCAGCGGCTGACCTGGCGGCTCCCTGCGCAGCGTGGGCCGGCGAGGGCGCCAAACTGTCGCGCGCCGGGCGGTCACGGGTAGGGCGGGTGAAGTACATTCTGTTGTTGGCTACCATCGCGTTTGTGCTGAGACGCGCATGGCTCCGCCGGTTGAACCCGGCTCGCAGTGATCGAGTTATTGGGCCAGACTCTTACAATTATGTACATACATGGTATTACATTGCATGGCATGTCTGTCATTACATAATAAATACAATATATACATGGTAACGATGCTATACATTACAGATATTACAGTTAAAATCGATTTGTTTTTAACAAGAAATTTTGAAACTCCTCAGCAATCTCGCATCATTCAGAAATAGTTAAGCCTTTGCCGTGTAACAATGTAACGAGTTGAATGCATGTTTTAAGGGATGAGAAGTCGTTCTGTATAATGTGTGTTATGTTGCTGATCATGAGTGTTCTATGTTGCTGGTGGTGGATGCAGTGCAATACGAAGTGTTGCGTGTTTTCTGATGAGTGTCCGCAACTGCACTGTGGGCTGAGAGTTTTCAGAATTTGGTATTGGTGTGCGTGTAGACATGACATACCTAATCTTAATTTTGTGTGGAGGGGTTTCCCCTTACTGTGCCTAATTCGTAATACCGAGGTGGCTTTGCAACGCTCAAGTGTTCTGTAAGGGCTGTCTTGAAAGTTTTAGTTGACGCTATTAAGTGGAAGGCTTCTGGAAGACTATTCCAAAGTCTTGTATTGTCAGGGATAAACGATTTTTTAGATGACGACGTCCGATTGGATGGTAGTGTTTGCAAATGTGCGTTACGAAGAGCTCTGCCAGTTTTCCTGTTGTCTGTTTCGGGAATGATTTGCTGCAATATACTCAGGAATTGCTGTTTGTTCGTACCACTTTAGTTTTCTTAAACAGGGGTGGAGTTGTGTTTTATTCGTCTTGTTTTGAGTGGATCCCACCAAGGATCAACGTCTGAGGCGGCCTCCGTTGACGTTCGGAATTCGCTCCTGCTACCAGTCTGGCTATTCTATTCTGGAGTCGCTCAAGTCTTATTTCGTCCGTAATCTCAAATGTCCACATATATGGCGTCCAGTAGTCAAAGTACCCGGCAGAATGTAATATGATATATTTGGTTTAGTATGCTTCGTGGGATAGATAATGTGCTATTGTTATACAGTGGAACTGAGTGCCTTGTAAACCTTTTTCATAGTTTTGTTTTTACCATGGGCCTGAAATTGCATGTCTTTGGAAATTGTGAGACCTAAGTGCTTTGTGTCTCACTAAATGGTATGTTATGTCCTGAGAGTGTCAAGTTGAGGTGCTTATATGTTTTTATGTGCTGAATGTTTGCTGTATTGTTTTTGTCGGGTTAAACGTTATTGCCCATTGTTTGGCATACGCTTCAATAGCATTGATATCTCGTTGTAGAGAGGCTTGTACTAAATGAATGTTTTGGTCTGTATGTGTGGCAAAAAGAGTCGTGTCGTCAGCGTAAAGGAGAATGACGTTGGTTGTGTCTTCCGCTAGTCCATTCAAGTACATCAATGCCAGGAGAGGACCAAGAACGGACCCTTGTGGTACTCCGGAGTTTAGTGGTCTGCATCGCCGAAGGGGTGTTTCCCTATAGTCACTTTTTGCCGTCTGTTACTTAAAATAAGACGTCAGCCATGTGAAGGAGTCGTCCTGCTATGGTAAAAATTCGTGTTTCACTTTTGTTAGGAGTCCAGTGTGCCAGATTTTGTCAAAGTATTTAGAAATGTCTAGATAGATGGCTGTGAAATTAAGTCTGTCATTCAAAGCTTGATAAATACTGTTCGTTAGGAATGTCAGTTGGAGCTGGGTACTGTGTTTCGGTCGGTATCCACTTTGTTTTTCGGATAATAACTGATTTTCTTTGATGTGCGAATAGATACGGTTAAAAACTACCTTTTCAAGGATTTTTGAAATGCAATGTAATAAACTGATTGGGTGATAGTTGTGCGGGTCACTCGATGAGCCATTATTTTTAAATACTGGGTGAACTATTGCTTATTTCCAAGTGACTGAAAATTTACCACTTGATAGTGATTTATTGAATAGCTGCGTTAATGGCTCTGCTATTAATATTCCCGTTAGTTTAAGGATTTTGTCGGTAGCATAATTCTGGCCCGCATGGATTGTGTTGGTATCCAGCTTATTAAGGGATCGGGATATTGTTTTTCGCTTAGTTACTGCAACTGTTCTCAAATGTCGGGACGTCATTTTCTGCTTTTGGTTATTGTCGGTGTCTGGTTCGGATGTATGTCGAGGCGAGAATGCGCAGCAAAAAAGGCGTTAAGTAAAGTCGCCTTCTGTTCATTGTCTGTCACTGTTTCGCCATTGGGTAATTCAAGTGGCGGTATAACACGGTCCTTTTTACTGCCGATAGTTGTTTTCAAAATCTGATGATATTTATGGGGTCTATTTTTATATTCTAGAAGCTTGCTAAATTGTAGAGACAAATGGTCCGTTTTCAGTCGTCCTGTTGAGGTCTGTTACTAGGTTGCGTTGCTGCTTCCATCTATGCCAGTCGTGTTGTGTTCGTTTTAGACAAGCTTGTCTGAATAACCTATCTCTTTTCCGAATATTTTTGCGAAGTTCACAAGTCACCCACGGTTTGTCTTTTTAGTTTTCGAATGTGAAACCGTTTTTAAAGCAGGTTAGAATCAAGTGGCTGGCAGACAGAACTGCATGTGTAAACAGTTCGGTTGCCTTCCGTCAATATCCTTTTCTAATATATCTGGCCATCTTATATGGTAAAAGCGTCCTTTGTAGGGGGAGCTGTCAACATCCATATGTCGTAGTTCCCATATGGTTTTGTTATTGTCTTTGCTATTGGTTTCGAAACAGCAATGGAAACATATATTGGGAGTGGTCCAATTTTTGAAAAGGTGGTAAGACTCCACTTTCCAACCACCAAGGTTTTCTATTATTTGTTATATATAAGAATCAGCAAATTTTGATTGCTTGTTGCTCAGTCCCAGGTTCGGTTTCATCAATGAGTTGTGTCAAATTCAAAGCGTCGAGGGTATGTTTTCAGTCTGTTGTCAAAGACAGTGATACGCTATGGGTGTTACCTCATGTCAGAATTTAGATATATGTTGGCCTACGTTTAGTGTCGCCTAGTACCGAAAATAGAAGAAGGGTTGGGTATGGCTTCGGCTGCTAAAATGCTTTCCGTCAATTTAGTGAGAAAGTCCTGCGTATGTTCTGAGTTCAGATTTGGAGGTAAGTAAATGCAGCAAGCTAAAAATGTAACACTTTTAATTTTAATTTTAATCCAAATGCATTCCTCCTCTTCCATTTCAAGCTCACGAACCTGTGTTGCAGATATGGTGTTATGGGAATATATTGCGATGCCTCCTCCGTGTCTGTTTCTATGTTGTGTGAATGGAGCCTGAAAATCATCAACCCTGTATAGGATGGGATGAATGTTGGAATCGAGTTTGGTTTCTGTTAACATGAGTATGTCTATGTTGTTCCGGGTCTTTGTAAAATTGTTCAGCCATCTATCTGTCACTGGATGTTATGCTTTATGTATGTTATATGAGCATATTATAATTTTTCTAGCATTTTACACTGCCCTGTTCTTGATTGTGTAGCTTTGGGTGGCGTTAAAAGGTAATGGACGTGGTGGACTCAATTGTACTAAATGCTATCAATCACAGTTTACGTTTGTAATCCGTTTACTGCGTTTTGGTGGAGCGTTGTGTTCGACTGTTACTCCTTGTTTACGGTTAAAGTGCGTACATACTGCCTGGCTTTGCACTAAAAAATCCTAAGCCGTCGACACACAGTAGACTCTAAGCCTGTGCAGCCAGCTTTGTTGTAGTGTTTACGGCGTCCTTGCCATACCATTAAATGGACAACTATCTAACTCCATGACGCAGTCGATAAAACTCGCATCGTCGATTTTTTTTATTACCAGGGCAGAGGCAGACATGGAGAGAGAGATTGTTCCACACTCTAGGATTAACTGAAATGAACGATCACAATCTGTTCTGGGAGTACGCTGCAAATATAACACAACTCCGTTGTACCGTGTTGTCCCTTCGGTTTGCTGTGCCAACCTAAATATGTTCTTTGCGACCAGTTCGGATCCCATTCGTGTTATGTCGTTTGTTCCGACGTGAAGAACTACATCAGTTGCGTTTGAATTTTCTACTGACTGTTTCAGATCCTGTTCTATATGGTCGGTTGTAGCACCTAATACGGAGTGAAACGTCAGTTTGAGTGGCGGTCACTGTCTGTAGACCGCCGACGTTCGAATCCCCGATCACTGGACGACTGTTCAGTGACGCGCTGACGTCCGCGTCCTTGTCGCTATGTGACTCCACTCGTTCCATGATCAGAAGGCGCTGGGCGTCGGCTGTGGGTGACCTTCAGGAACAGTCGCGGCACTGCAGCCTCGGGCATTTCGGTGGCAGTCTGTCTGGTGAACTCGGCGTCGTGGTTGGCAGAGGGAGCCCAACCTTGTAACCATACTTAGCATGTGTGCAGCACCTGCTTCAGTTTGATGTAACTCATCCGCCATTTTGTCAATCTTGAAGTGGCTGAGTCATCCATGCGCTCCCATCCAACGTCCATCGAGGTTTGCTGATGCAAACGACGGGCCAGGTGTCGGCTCCTGCATTCCATTGATGGTCTGTCTGGAAGAGTCTTCTTCGACAGGAGTTGTCGTTTGTTTTGGAAGACAGTTTAGGATTGAGTCCGTAGTTCCACTGGATTTCCGAGTTCGATTACTGCGTCCGAGTTGATGTTTTTTTGTTTCTAGATGACAGGGGGTTTTGGGGGCTTTTCACAATTGGACTGTGCAAGCTTGCTTAATGTTGGACCTTCCATGCTTGAGTTGCTTTCGAGGCAGGTCCCATTCAGTAGATAGTTTTATGCTTTTCGGCGCCAGTGCAGCCACAGTGGAACACAACTGCTACAACTTACAGTTGACTGCACTGCATTTGAATTTGGGTGTTTGCGTGATGGTGCGAGATCGTAGCTCCAGGCTCACCATTGGCATACCAACACGTAAGTGCATGTAGGTTTCAATTGGCATCTCCAGTTGTTGGCTTAGGTCTCGCTGTCGAATACTTTCATTGGACTTCGCACATTGTCTGAACTTGGTCCTGGGTTCAACTTAGACGTCTCCCGCCAACAGGAGAAGCAGCAGGGTTAGGTATAGTTGGGAGCTGTTGAATCTTCTGTGGCGCTGGCATGCAGTGGGCCGAGGCAGAAGCACAATAAATTGTGCCTTGCACTCTGCAGCTGCACCACGGTGAACATTCAGCTGTCTTTTCCACCTTCACCAATGCCGTCAAGACAACTGCTGGTGAGCAAGAAAGATCTGAACACAGTTCCGAACATGCCTTGGGCTTGCCAACTTCTTGATGCAAATTTCGTCAATAGATGGCGCTAGTGTCACTGAAAAACTTGTGCCTTTCCGCAAGAGCGCTAGACAAGTCACGTGCAAATATTCAAAGTTGCTTTCTGCTAGGATTCGTTTGCAATCTTTGTTTTAATTATTGAAAATCATATATAACTTACAGCATTTTTTTATTATTATTTTTACAGCATATTTCTGAGAAAGTCAGTTACTCACAATCTTATCTGTGCGGCCCATGGCAGGAAACAGCTCGGATGACCGTGAGCCTTTAAGTTATCCTCTTCTATTAAACTGGTTTCTTAAAACTTCAGGATTCAAAAAGTGCTTCACTCCATGTCTCAGTGCGCTACGAGTAGTCGGAAGAGATATAAAGGCTCTATTTTCGAATTACGTGACAAAAAGAGAATTATCTGCGGCCACCGACCTCTAAGAACATCACGAGTAAATTACTTCATGTGAACTAGCGAAACACGGGTAAATACTGCATAAGATGACGCTTCCTTTAGGAGGGTGTTAACTATACCACTTCATCGGCTGAACCCAGCGAACCCAGACTCAACGGCTTAGTCAGCTCAACGGCTTAGTCAGGATTTGACCAAGGACTTGATTCTATACTCTATAGTCTATAGGGTCCTTGGCGCTGAGAGCCAGGTACCAAACGGAGATGAAGGGCCAGGGTCCTCGCCACTGGTGGGGGGCAGCAGGGAATCCGGCCCAAACTCGTAAAAAGTGGGGCTGCCCCGCTAGAACAGCGATTAGGGTATTTAGGCTTAGAATCTACATTATTCCAAATAGTTTGTCCATCGTCAAACGATGAGAGGCAATAAGTTTTGGGACGGCTCAAATCGATACATCTTGATTTACGCCTTTGTAAAACCGAAGAGCAAAGAATGGCGGACCCTTATATTTCCATGAAATTTGGTGTCCAAATAGAGTTTCATGTGCATATTTACAATTGGTAAATCTGTTTCACCCTACATATGATAGTTTGTTGTTTAGGACGCCAGTAGAGTTCACCAGCGATATATTCGAGATTCGGCGAGCCCCTTAAATTGCCTTGAAAATCACTTGTTCAGATAGAAGATGAGCACGGTGAAATTAACATGGTGAAATCTGACTCACCCTACACATGATAGTTGTGCGTTAGCCCGTCAATAGAGTTCACTAGCGAAGATTCGAATTTGCAGAACCCTTATATTTCCATAAAAATCGGTATCCAGAATAAGGCGTGATTTAACTATAGTGAGAATTCGTTCCCCTACATGTATAGTTTTCGCGTCTAGACTCCAGCGACAGATTCGAGATTTGGCGACCTCTTAGATCCCATAAAATTGATTGTCTATTGTAGAGTTTCAAGTGTAATTAAACATCGTGAATCGTTTAACGGCAAGTATTTGATTGTTTGGCGTCTAGCCGTCCAATAAGTCGCAGGCGGACGATTGACTGAAATAATGGACTTATAATTCCGTCTCCACTGGCGATCCAGGGGCAACGCATGAATGCCTCCCACCCCAACAGCCTGGAAGGAGTGGCCAACATGGTCCTTTGACCCCCAAAACATCAACAATCTTATTCGTAAAAGATTGTTTTTGCTAGCAGTGCAAAAGTGCCAGCTATCTACATTGAAAAATGAAAAAATCGTCGGCCGCTTGCGGCATGACACGAATATTGTTATTGGTTATGCAAATGTTTGAAACCTGAAAGAATTAATCGCATTACGTGTACGGCAGGCTTCTCTGGCAGTAATTGCTTGCCCCAGGGACCGTTCCCTTAAAATAATTTCAGCAGACTGGTAGCTGAGATACATGTTTGCTAGTATAAAAATTTGCGCCCGTCTTCGCGGCGCTAAATAATTTTAGTAGGTATCTTATCCATAACATGGAAATCCATATTAAATGCTGCAAAGACTTTTTCTTCGCCATTTCAGCGCGATTCCCACTTAAAAACATTCGGCGATCACCCCCGCGAGTTGGTTTGAGATAAACGTTATTGAAATATGTACTTATATTGTATATCTCGTAGCATGTATGCTACATAAGTATTGCGCTTTTGGCGTTAAAGAAGCTCTAATACCCAAAAAACGTGACCGGACCCAAGTCGGGAGAAAAAAAATGAGTACGCATTTTGACTAAAAATGAAACCCACCAAACCGACGCTGGATCCGCATGTCCGCCCCCCCAGCTCAAAATGTCGTGGCGACGCCCCTGGTCCATAGGTCCAGGGTCATGAAAGTTAGAAGTTAAAGAGTTTGCAGAGTATATTGAAAAATAAGGCCTGTTTAGCTACGCAATAAATATATTCGCCGAAATTTTTCCACAAATCGGGAATAGGCATAATTTGATCATCGTCGATAGGCGCAGCTAACCGACACGCGAGCAGACATCGCTAGAAGTAAGATCGGACAAACGTACCCAAAACTAGGGAAATTTACGCGAAAATGTACAAAGAATATCCGTGGAAAATTGTCCGCGGAATATATTTAGTGCGGTGTAAACACGCCTATTGTTCAAAAGTAGGGTACTGAAAGTGTCATCGCGATCAGTCAAAAACTACGTGAGTTATTTGGGAAAAACCGAGGAAAGTGGCATCCACCCCCGCTACCCGGGCGAGGGTTAATGCGAGGATCGAGCTGACTGTTGGTACATGGGAGTCCGCCGGATGGTGGCGACTAGATTAAAAGTTGTCTCAATCGATGTGTAGCACCTCACATGGTTTTTCTTCCTGCACACCATGCAAAATGCCTGAAGTGGTCTTTTCGATCCGCTGAAGCCTTAGTGGAACGGGTGCTCAGCGCGATCGCCTATGGTCGAATCATTATCCCGATCATCACAGCTAGAGGCGTAGCATCGACCGGTGGTCGCGAACATCAAAGTGCCGACACGGAGTTTCCAATCCGTTATACAATAATCCGTGCTTAGAGACATTTCCACGCTTTATGACTAAAATCTGCAATATAACTTAGCCTAGTGTACCAAACTGCATTGCCACAACCAATAAAGTGAAAAAGTATTATGATCCCCTAATAACGTATATTAAGTATCAGACATTATAATTGTATTTGCTAACAATGTCAATTCAAAGCAAGTTCCTATAAAAACATAATTTTCTACAAAACAAGAGTCTTCATCAGTTAAAATGGTATATATTTACGTTAGCACTCACATTAGTGAAATAATCACATTATTTAAAATATTCAAGGTAAACAATCACATCAGCTTCAGGCAATCATAGAGAAACACTGCTTGCGTATTGATTAAAAAATAATAATTGGAGACTCATTACGATTTTTGGCATGTCCCTTCTATTTGATCATCTCCGAAAAACTGAATCACAATGCACAGCGACAGGGTGAGTGTTTATTTATTTTTCTGCCCATAGGTGCAAAAAGTGTCAAAATGGTCACTAATACGAACACAAAACGCAAAATGAGTCACAATAACTAGGAAAATTAGGAGAAGAGTTAAGATCACAATATCCGCAAACTACTATTCCTTCGGAACTCATCGTAAGTGATCAGCAACAATAAAAAAATGTAATGTCATGCAAAAATCAAAATCAACCAGCCGCACTTAAGTCTTTAGGAAACAGATTCGGGTACTAACGGGTGTCCACTAATTATTGAAAATCAACGTTTACATATTTGCTAACAATATTACTGTCGTAGAATCGTCATAAGATTTTGCATGTGACTCACTGGATAATGTTTATATGCGAGTGCCAAATATCTGATTAATGCGAGTTTGCATTATCTATCATGGAGTCGTTGACCAAAGAGCAAGCCAGAGCCAAACTGAGCAGAACTCGGGCAAAAATGATCGACCGATGGACGATGAATCTTATTTTACCTTTTTGGGACACAATATGCCTGGGAATGCCGATTTTCATGCTGGGCCAGATGGAGATGCTTCAGACGAAGTCAAGTTTTGCTTAATTGGAAAGTATCCGAAGAGGATAATTATATGGATCGCCATGTCACCGAGAGGCGTTTCCAAGTCTGTGCTCCTCCAGAGTGGCACGAATGTTAATGGCGGCGTCTACCGTCAGATGCGTCTGAGAAGAGGACTGTTACCGTTCATCGATGATAAATATTCTGGCGGTGGATGCCTATTCTGGCCATACCTGGCAGCGGCACATTACGCACGTGACACTGGCCAGCTTCTGGAGGAGGCCGGAGTGACCCCCCTGAAACGAGATAAAAACCCTCCCAACGTGCCCCAACTTCACCCAATATAGGACTTTTGGGACATGCTGAAGCAGAGGGTGTATCGAAGAGACTGCGTGGCAGCCTCTGAAGCACGATTTAAAAGAAGAATCAGCATGGCCTTGATAAAATCGACCCAGAGGTTCCGCTCACTATGATGCAGGGGGTAGAGTTTTACATGGGGCGGATATCCCCATGGCCAGCCGAACCCCATGGCTAATGGGGTGGGCCGGACTGGAAAATATCTAGATCATGGCTACGGCTACGGCTGTGGCTGCATAGTCTACCTGGATTTTTTTCATCAATCTTATCAAGCCAGTCATGGTTAAAAGAACCAGTCATGGTTAAAAGACCATTGTGTGAAGGTAACCTTCACGCAATGGTCACAATGGTCACAGCAAAGTGCGCGCCCTTGGTCAAAGTTGCAATGGTGAAGGAATGGGGTCACCCCCTTTGTGCGTAAGATTCTGCAGCGCTCATCCTCTGTCTTTGGAATATTTTTGGAGTGGTAAGAAAAAAACTGTACGTGTCTTTAACACCGGAAAATATTTAAATAGCACCAAAATTTATTACAAATCACTAAATATTTAAAGATTTCCCAAAGAAGCTAAACATTTCTATATTATTATGTAAAAACTAATAACTTGATGATTTAAAAGTACAAGTTAGTCACATCAGGTCTTTTAAATTTAAATTCGGTCACCTTCACACGTGGGTAAGTGCGTAAGATTTTGCACCTCTGCGTCTGCCTCTTCAATGCAAATTTTGCTCAAGATTTTGCCTATGTAAAAATCCAGGTTTTTAATTTATTGCATCATCCAAGAGAATATGGGCTGCTTTAAAGGGATTGTGCCACCTTGCGGGGCGATATAGGGTTTTTGGTGTGTATCGGTAGATTAAGCGTGGTCCGAGTCCCTGGCAAAGTCTCGGTATCGCGATGAAAGCTGTCCCATTAGATCAAAACAAGACTTAGCACCTCCAATGATTGGCAATCTTCGTACAATTGGAATCGCCTGACGCATATTGAATCACTCTTGCGGGCTAAAATTTTCTTTGGAATTTGCAGACCTCAACATCATGCATTTCGTCAGTCAACTAAAAAATTAAAGCGTATGTAGTTTATGTATATTGAATTCAACAATCTTATAGTCCCCCCCCCCCCCCTTCCCCCCCCCCTCTTTAGAATACAAATAAAAGCTATAAAACAGCAAGAATAGCAAAATATGTGAGGCTCGACTTTTGGCGTAAAATTAAGTGTAGCATTACCCTTCAACATCAGACAACTTGTTGCGAACGTCACGGTCGCCGGCGAATTCGGACGGTTCCGTGGCATTGGCTTTGGCAGGGCAGGGAGCGATATGTGGCGGTACCTGTGGAGCTAATTGTTTAACATTGCTTTCAAGATTAATCAGCTCGAATGAACCAAATCGTTTTTGTTGTCTGGAACAGGCGTTCACGTTTCATCCGCAAGGTATGTATGTTTTTTATATGTGCCTCATATAAAACTGTGGTGTTTTCAGTTGTTGTATTTTTCTATTACTAATTTACAAAGTAATGTAGCAGTGGCAATGTGAAAACATTGGTAACGGCCCATTTTATGGATTTAGTAAAAACCAACTTTCATGGTGTAATCTCTATTCTGTTCATATGACGTAACTGCTTGGGCAATTATGAAATTCGAAGGGAATTTAGTGAGAATTAAAAATAAACACCATTCCTGGCTATGTCAGTCATGTGTACTAACTGGCAATTTATACTATTTTTTTGGAAATATTCCAGTTTTTGAAACTTGTGTTGGCACGCCCTAAACCCATTAAAGCAACATTTTTGGAAGCATCAATACCCAAAATGATCGCTCTTCGCAAAAATGTGTAGCGCTCGTTCAAAAAATAGTATTGAAACACTGCCTTCACTGACTAAACAGTGATCATTGAGTACGCCTTTCTTCTGCAAATTGTACACTGTAACGCTTGAATCTCAAAAATGGGTATGGAAACGACCTTCACAACTTAAGCCATTAGAGCCCAGAGACTTAAGTCGTTCCAATTGTTTTGATTTTGCATGACATTATTGATCTGTAGTCACTAACTGTCGCATATTTTTTTGCAAAAATTTGGAGACATTTTTTTACCCCTTTTTTGAGTGGCAACATTTGTGACCAACGGGCCAATAAACACCATGAAATGGATTATTTGGCAATGTTCTTCGCTTTCGCTCCTTGCCCCGCTCAAACTATGAACATAAACTGCAAATGCCTGTGGGTATAGTTTAAAACATGTATTGTGCAGCATCAACACACAAAATAACCGACACTGAACCAAAGGTACGTGACCTGCTCTGACGTCATCGACTATGTCACGTCTACCTGACATTTCTGTGGTTGGTCAAACCAACAGCTATACGTGGGAAACAAAGCCAGCTGTTGCCACTTTTCATCGTCCATGGGCTCATGGAGTGTGGTACATCTTCATGCACTTAGGGTGCATTGGAACGGCGCACTTCTCGCAGGACATGTTGGTTCGGCTGTTGCACACCTTGCAGCGATGGAACCTGGTTTCGAGCTCCGCTGGCCAGTGATTTTGACCGTCGTAGCGGAGGTCTTCTGGAGTTTGATGACGACCAGCGAAGCTTGCTGGAGGACGCGACACCGTGTTCTTCTTGATCAGGACGTAGGTCAGCTCTCGAAGGAACGGAAGCTGCTGACCCTTGGCATGCCGCTGAGACAGAAGCCAGGCGTTTGTCCTTGCAGCGTCCACTCCCCACTGAAAGAGCGGCCACCACCACTTCTTACTGCGTATGGTGCTGCGGTAGACAGCCACGCACTGATCAAACAGATCCACGCCGCCCATGTGGCTGTTGTAGGCATGCAGAGGACCAGGCATCTCCACACTGATCCGGCCACCTTGCTTCTTCACATACCGGCTGGCAGTGACGAGTGGCTCCAGTGGCTCGCAGTTCGTTGCCACTGTCACGACTCGATTGTCATTCCACCGTACCACCAGATTGTCACCATCAGCCAGCCACTCCATTGCCCTACGCTGCTTCTTCTCCAGCACCTTCTTGTCTGAGAATGGGGCGCCCCCAAGCCTGTTCTCGCGAAGGGTCCCACATCCACCAAGACCCATGTCCGACAGCGCGTCCAGCAGCTCGAAGGATGTGAACAGGTTGTCAAAAAATATAGCATGACCTTGGGGGACGGAGCACTTGTTCAACAAGCCCACGACCACGTCAGCTCCTTTCCCAAGGCCCGTGTCAGCCAGCTGGGTGTCAGCCCCACAGTACGGCTCTGCATGATAGAGATACCCGGTTGAGGCTGCCAGGCACCACAGCTTGTACCCATATCTTACGGGTTTGCCCCTGATGAACTGTTTTGTGCTGTGTCGTCCATAGTATGGGACCATCGTCTCGTCCACGCTTAGGTTTTTGGTGAGAGCTGCCGTCTTAAACCCGGCGTTCAAGTGCTCAAAGTACGGGCGGACCTTGTAGTATCTGTCCGAGCTGATCTTGGTGTTGTCCGCCAGGTGCAGATTCTGGAGAAGCTCAAGAAACCTGTTCCTGGGCATCAGCTCCTGTGCCCACACAGAGGACACGTCGTCCTTTGCAGACCACAGATGTCTCTTGTTATGAGTCGTTCTATAGCCTGTCATCATCATCACCCCGATGACACCCAACAACTCCTCCATCGTCATGTTCAGCCGTCTTCCGTGCTGCGTTGCGTACAAGTTGCTCTGCTCCAGAATATTTTCCAACAACTCTCTGGTGAAAACTTTCTGAAAGAACTCATATGGAGATGTGTCACCCACTAGGGAAGCGTCGTCAGGTTCGCCAGCAGAGAGTTCAACCCGAAACGTCGGTTTACGGTGTCTCCAGTTTCTAACTTTCTTCCTTTTAGGTCCTTTAACAGATGCGTTTCGCTCCGGCTTACGCGATACGGAGGCAGCGTCACCTGATCCTTCTCCCTGAGTCTCTTCGACAGACGCTGGTGGCTGCCCCCTTGCCAGTTCGGCTGACGTTCCCAAGATTCGGCGCGGGAGGTGCGTGATATTGCCAATGGTTTCGCCGTCTGACTTGTCGGAGTCTTGGTCCGAAACGGCAACACCTGCAGCAAAAGAACCAATGACTCAGTGTTTCGAAGCACTTTTATAACTTTGCATGCATGTGCTGGGAATACGACGGGCCTCCAGCCCTGTTTTACCAAATCGTTTTTTTGTCATTCGCAAGTTGGCCGATGTCTCTACAGTAGAGCCCACCATGGAATTAAAATACTACATGGGAATGGGAGCGGGATGGAAATAGGTGGGAATAGGACATTTTTTATATTGGAATGGGTTTAGGGCACACATGATTTTAAACGCAAAATGTGAAATATACTGAAACCGTTGGGAATGGAAGCCCCATCAGTTATGTATTCGGATGGTAACGGGACTGGGTCTCGCTGAATGAGTTAAAACGGATTGGTAGCTGAAAATGTGTTCCATGATAGGCTCTACTCTACAGCTTTATACTTTAATGTATTTGTAATTTTTAATACGATTTTTTAGTTGTTGCGGGTATAATCGTTCACGAAAAATTGTCAGAATCCATTCCGTTACAGCCCATTCAGCCAGACCCAAGCCCGCTCAAATCCCCATTCATACGTCTTGATGGGGATCCCATCCCAACCCATTTAATCATATATAACTGTTTGTAGTGCTAACATATGATATGGTCATAGGCGTAGGAGCCGGGGGGACAGGGGGGCAACTGCCCCAAACATTTTCGGATTTTAACATTAAGCGTATGGAGGTTGCATGGAAAGAATCGACATAAAAAATGCATTTTGCCCCCCCAACTTCAAATGAGTTCCTACGCCACTGGATATGGTATGTTCCATACCCGTTCCAATCCATGAATTCCCCACCCCAAAAAAAAAAAAAAAATAAATAAATAAAAATAAATCCATTCATTCCCGCCCCATTTCCATACGGGATTCCAATTCCATGAAGGGCTCTAGTTGTGCAACCAGCGACTATGCTCGCTGGTTCAGCGTTTTAGTGCCCTGGGTTAACCTTTACGATTCGCCCCCTGCCCCTTTAACATACATTTTTAGAGCCCACTCACCATTTTCGATTGGGGGCATGAGCGCCACATCAATATGGTCCATTTCACCATCTTCAAGCCAACTGTCATCCTCCAGAAGGTCCAATACTTCATTTGCCGTCAGCCTGAAATGTGAAAAAGGCAAATTCATGTTGGGTTTCCGCCCGTTGGTCACAATTGTTGCCACGCATAATTCAGCCGTGTGCAAGACAAAAACGAAAACAGATAAAGTCAAACCGGTGATTGCATGCTGCACACTAGTCTATCTTCCCCACATCTGCTAGAGTAAAATTTATTTTCATGATAAAATATTAGTTTACTTACGCCTTTTTTCGGACGCAGACCGTCCCACCTCTCACTGGCGCCGACATCTTGTTGACAATGCCGGAATAGCGATGCGGGCAACGCTACCACGTGCAAAACAATAATGCGTTCTTCCAGTTAGAAGATTCAGAAACGCTGGTGAAGTGGATCAACATAAAATAAGAACCGCATTTGATTGTCAAAAATCGACGACTTTTTGGTCACAAATGTGACCAACGGGCTCTAAAGGTTTAAGACCATGAATTGATTGATTGATCTGATTGATTGAACGCTTTGGTTACCCTCCTGCAAGCTCCATTGATCAGATGGGAAGCTCGTTCAAGATGCGCTCCAGATTTCTGACGTTCCTGCGAAACCGAGGTATTGCAGTCATCGAGCTGGAGCTGTCAGCGGTCACGTGGGCGGTTAAAGTGACGCGCCCTTCCTCGCCAGCCCAGCCGTTTCGAGTCGATCACGGACCACCGACCTCTGCTGTTGATCCTGACTCACAAATCGCTCCCAGAGAATCGAGAATCCCCGCTTCAAAACGGTCCGCATGAAGCTTGTCGACTACTAGTCACCACTCCTGGCGCCGACGGCAACTGACCATCCCAGACGCTCGTGTCGCGGCCCGTGGACGGCGACTCAAGACATGAGGAACACAGCCGCTGAGATCGGCCCCAGGATCCACTGCATGCTACCCGGCCCTGGCGAGACCGAAACGGACGCACCCGCGTCTCACTGTGGAAGACGCCATACTGACGCGCTTTCGAGATGCGGCCCGTGATGATACCGAATATCTATGAACCGCGTGCAGAATGGTTTTCAAAATGAGAAGTCCGATCTGGCCAGCCACCTGAGGCCCTTCTGGCCGGTTCGTGATCGTCTCGCGCTGGAAGACGGGCTGCTGGTGTGTGGGCCGCGGCTGGTCATCCCCAGCCGCCTGCGACCTGAGGTGCTCTCCCTCCTGCACGACAGCCATCAAGGCATCATTCGCACTCAGCGACGCGCCCGACAGACGGTCTATTGGCCAGGCGTGGACAGAGATGTCGCCAACGTCGTCCAGTCGTGCGCGTCCTGCCGCACCTACCTGTCCAACCGTCAGCGCGAGCCGCTGCTCTCGGACCCCGCCCCCTCACGACCCTTTGAGTTTGTCTCGACGGATTTTTTCACCCACGCAGGTCATAACTATCAGGTATACGTCGATCGGCTCTCCGGCCTGCCGATAGTAGCCTCCTGCCCCGGTGACTCCACCGCTCGCACCCTGATCCGCCACCTTCGACAGATATTTGTATCTACTGG
>VOPJ01016073.1:94636-121110 GCA_014673585.1 Semibalanus balanoides | reverse complement strand
AACGGCATTAACTTGGGCTGAGAAGCCATTAGCCAGTCGCTGTCCGGGGGACATGCAGCTGAATCCAGCCGCGCCGCTCCCGGCGCAGTGGCCGCGTCCTAATCCTGTTTGCGGCGCGGGCCGCACGGGTGACGGTAGCGCGGACGGCGCGGGGCGGCGCGGGGCGGCGCGGGCGGCGGGGGTGCGCGGCGCGGCGTCCTCAGACCGCCGGGCGCCCACCGCACACGGCCGCGCGCCCACCGGGTCCCCGTCGCCCCCGCCGCCCCGCCAGCCGTCAAAGCGCTTATCTTTCACGGCCTAACTGGCGGAGAATCAGCGGCGTAGGTGGTCCCGCCGCCAGGACAGCCGGTAGCCGCGCACAATGCGGCACAGAGACGGACGGAAGTGCTCAATGGATTATTATTCGCCAGTGGAGAGAAAGAGAGCGCGCGGTTGACTTTGATGCGGCGCTGGGGTGACGACGATGGGTGGCCGGTCGCGGTGGCCCTTCGCGGAAGCAGCCCCGACTTGGTGACGAATAAAGCGACCTGGCCTGACCTTTTGTGGCCCCGTTTGCTGGACGGAGGAGGGTTCATCGGAGAAAGATTCGTCGTGTAAGGCCTCCCGCTGATTCCCTGTTAAGTCTGAGAGGCAAGGCGTCGTCTAAACGAATTCCAATTGGTTTGTAAATAACCCAACTATAATGTTACAGGATTATCGAAGATGAATACGACCAAGGAAAACAGGATTTGCTGGGAAAGTGCATTGGTATTGTGTGTAACGAAGAATGCGCTATACTGTAATTGTAATCGTGGAATATGTTAGGCTCGTGAGAGGTGAGATAGGCTCAAATATATTCCAACATATTTCCTACACAATTTTGCATATTATAAAATGAGATGTATTGCGCACTATACCTAATAACTACTTGTTTTCGGCCACCAACCGCAAGAGAAAACGATTGGCGTCCTGGGGATGTCACCAATTGTACTTATCGATCTTGTGCTTTCTGTCGTTGTGTTGGATATTCAACTGTCAACAAGACACTTTATCTTGCTCATAATGTATGATATTTCAATAAATGATATTTAATAATGATATCATCATGACGACTATGATGTCAAACTGTGGCTAATCTGTTCGAGTTCCCGGATAATTTAATGGGTTCTGACAGGGAAGTTGACAATATCTCTTTCAAAATAGCATTGTGCAGTGTTGGATTATCTAAATCACAAATTTACCAGGCTGACGTTTTATATGTCCAATGGCAATGCAATGGTTCGTTTCTTATCTCAAACACAGCATTAACTTACATCAGATGGTGTGGTTGTACTTTGTAGAGCAGACAGAAATGCAGTTTGGGGCGGCCACGCACATTATTCACAGAGAGAAAAGTAAAACTTCTCGGAAATGCGCTGACTAAGAATACGATATTAGCTCATATTTGGTATCATCACTTCTTGAGCAACGAATATCAAATTTGCATACAGTTAAATGAACTTTAAAACACAAGCGTTTATCAAAATGTCAGCGGTGTCAATTTATGAAAATGATTGGGGGGCCCTAATGCTAACTTTATATATTTTAACTCCATTCTTACCATGCAACGCCATTGGCATAATGTTAAAATTTGAAATCGTTGGGGGCCCGAGCCTCCCAAAAGTATGCAAATCGACACTGGTGCAAAATGCGATGTCAGAACATGTATCACAGACTCGTTCGTTCCTCACTCGGTGCGTATTGGCACAGACACTGACCAACCACGAGATGTGACCAGCCTCGCCCCATGCAGGCAGAGACTATCATGGGTGCTCAAACCCCAAGCCCAACCCAGCCGAAACCCATGAACACCAAGCCCAGAACCAGACCAGACCCATTAAAACTCATAATATTGATACCCATGCCCATTGGGGCCCATTCAGATAAGGCAGATTAACATTTCTCACAAAATCTCGGCCAACCTGATTACCCTAGCATGTTGACTTTCATAATATTAACGAGAAATAACTATTAGGCACCGTGTGTTGCTGCTGATTTTGAGAACTTACCAACACTTTGCGGTTTCACACCATTATCATAATTGGTTCAGACCCTAGGATTGCAGACATTGGTTTAAAAAATATTACTGCCCTATTGCTTAACACGATTTATTGTTGTCATATAATTGCCAAAGTCTATTGTATAAGTGTCCTATATCATATAAAAAACACATATTTACCTGGTTAAACATCTGGTTGTCAAGTAAAAAATAACTATTAGCTGCACTATTCCAAAATTGCCATACCCATGCCCGCCCAGTACCCATGAAAAGTCAAAAAAGGCTTACCCAACCCAGACATTTGGAAGAATTGAGTGGGCACCCATGGGTGCACCCAGCCCATGATAGTCCCTGCATGCAGGGTCGCAGGGGCGGAGCCAGGTCACATAGGGAGGTCGGCTACCACAGGCCTCAATCTCTGAACTAAATATTGATATTCGAACTGCTGTGATGTCCCGCAATCACACACTGTCGTAACATGTTATTACGCAATAACATTGCTAGTTATAGCATGCGTACTGATTTAATGACCTCATTTTAACAGCCTCAAGTATGCCTGCGACGGTTCGTCGAGGGCCTAATCTTACAAAGTGCCGTGATCGCTCATCGCACCCAATGTTACCAATGCCGCAAGTACGGCATATTGGTGCACCGGCTTTCAAATGCCGTACTTGCGTATTCACGGCACTAGGTATAAGATTGGGCCAACGCTCCGCAATAGTGACCAGTCACTAAAATCGTACGGAGACTGACGAGCCACCAGGCCCGCACACTTGGCGCATATTTGCCGGAGATGTTGTCACAGACGACAGAGAGGACGCTGTCCTCGTACGCGGTAAAGCTACTACGAGTGAGAACCTCGTTTCAATCAATCAGGTCAAAACGAAAGTGAATAGCATTTCACAACTTTCAGCAATGGTCTTTCTCTTAATGGGATATTTTCAGGATGATTATGCATTTCACTTCAATTAAATTTAAATCATCGTTTTTTAACTGATCTCTCCTTGCATATGTAAAATGGTTTTTGAAGTTATTTAAGTTTACAATTTCGAAAACTATTTGTCTTATATGTAACGACAGGCCAGTTACAAAAAAAATGAAATCAAATTTTGTATGTTCCTTGCACAAGCACTCCGGAGATTAAAGGAAAATATCCACTTTTTGATGTATTTATCTGCATTTGTATGCGACACGTCAATGGTATCAAATTGATCGTGGCTCAATTCGAAAGTGAAATAATAACTTTTTCTATTTCAAAATGAAATTTAGGGAAATAAAAATGTTTACTAATGGTGACGAACAGGACCGGTCACTATCTCCACATATGATCCAGCACATCTCTGGTTTTAATGTTGATTTGTAAACAAGTCATAGAGCCAGAAATGAAGTAAGTGCGTCAAGAAGCGTGACAGCATCCCTGGCTGGTCAATGAAACCAATGCATACACTAAATACTTCGCTGTCCGGGGCCAAGTTCATCCGCCGAATGCACCACGGGTTTTGAAACGTTTATTGATTGATTATGTATAAACAGTTCAGATAAATGTTTCATGTGTGCATTTTTATGTATTAAATACCTGCTTGTTGAAAGTTTATATGAAAAATATACAGTTTATTTTCCAAAACTAAACCGTGAACATTTCAAAGGTCGCCATCTGGGGCCAAACTAAACTGCCGATTTAAATATACCTTTTAAATGCTTGTTGATTACTCATAGAAGTTCATAGAACATCATATTCGCAAAAGATAGAGTGCATGAAATATATTATATACCTTCATGCTAAATAGCAATGTGTAGACAGGTTATTTTTCACTTGGACAGTGAGTTTGTTACTATGTACTTGTGAGTAGGTACCGACCGTTATAAGCGCGGAACGCTTATCAATTTTAACTTGGAATATTTTTCAATAGGAATGTTTATTTGCAAAATGTGATAAATTTGGAATATATTTTAGTCTCGTCTGTTGACTTCAAGTGATGACTCAATTTGTATAGGAAAATATGAATATTTCCCTTTAAGAGTTCTCTAAAATTTACTGCAAGCTTGTAAGTTGAAGTCTTCTAACCCAATTATATGCTTAGTTGCACGTTATTTCCCACATTAAATGTATCTCGAAATGTATCTGAATAAGCAAATGCAACTAAGCAGGAACATATTTACTTGTAAATAAACACATCAATATTGTATACAATATAATAGAGAAATATTGTGAAATACAATAAGACTCCTCCACACCTTTGAAATTAAGGGGAGGGATCCAGGAAACCCAAGTGGTCGCCGACAGCGAAAATTTGTTGAGTGGGGGTGACATCAGCGGAAAATTGTTGAGCGGAGAGGGTGCCGTCAGCGAAAAGTTGTCGAGCGGGGGGGGGGGGCTGAAGGACATCAGCAAGCGGGGGCATAAAACTAACAAGTAAAACTGAACACTGACTTCCAGGAATCTTATTGGTCAGGAAAAATGGGGGATAATCCTCCCTGCCTAAACAAAATGGAGGATGTGTCCCCCGTGGCGGAGCCCCTGGAAACACAAGTAAATCTGGATATAGCTCACTTCGTAGTTCGTACGAGTGAGGTAGTTAGTTATCCATGTTCTTTGTCATTCTTAAAATACCCATACCTATTGGCAAGTGTAATCGGTCGCCTTTGCCGCCATGCCTTCGTCGTCTCTAATAGTCGACATTGCATTACGAAGTTTTTAGTTAATTAATTGGGCTTGTGTTATTAACGAGCTATTGTCAAGATGAGAATAATAACGTAAACGTTTGCTTTTCTTTGGTCGATTGGGCAGTTATTCGCATTATGCCAACAATATTGCCTGTCGTTGCCTGGCTGCCCATGCACAAATACTTCCAACGGATTGAGTTCTTCATTCTGGATAAATACAGAATTCGCTGTAAATGGTCCTCGCATGACTGGCGCTACTGAAAGGCGGCGTTTGTTTACATCAGGCGCCCCAAAAAGCGAGCCTATTACGTAAACGCCATCTGCAAAACCTCTCCATTTGCTGTATCACGTTCGCACCAAATCGCCGCCTTTCCACGCCGATCTCGCCATCCGCGCCAATTAACCAGCTGTTCGGCGGCGAGGCGCCCCTTTTCGCGCCATTTCGCCCGCCGCGCGCCGTCGGCCGCCCTTGTTTTGCGCACCTAACCGCCGGCGGGGCGTCCATGGCTGCTAACGATATAATGATGGGCCATAACTAATTAATTTGCCGATAGGATCGGCGCAGCTGGGCTGCTATTGAGTCTGCCCGGTGCTGGCCGCCGCCGCGCTGACGTTTGACGCGCAAAAAGGCGGCGATTCGCCGCGCCGTGATTGACAGCTGGCGGCAGGAATGTGAGCGTCACTGCGCGCCGATCCGCCCGATAAATAAGATATTTGGCACCTTGTTGTGGGCGCCACGGCGGGTCGGCTGGCCGCGTCGATCGCTCGGCGGCGATACGGTTGTTGCGGGGACGCGGGTCGGCCAGCCACTTAGCGCTGCGGCCCGGTGGGCGGCCTGTCCGGGCGGCGGCGCCTAATTGAGGCTGCACACGGGCCCGGCCGGGCCCCGCCCGCAGTCGTAGGCACCGCCATCAGAGCGTGATCGCAGCACCATCGCCATCGCCTGCCGCCATCGCCTGCCGCCGGACGCCGGCTGTGGCAGCTAACCACAATGGGCTCCTTGAGCGGCTGTTCAGTCGGGAGCATAGGTGTCTTGATCGGGAGTACAGCCGTCCTGTACACAGGGCTCCTGCTAACGGATGCGGAGCACAGTGAAACGAAGGCAGCCCGACGAAAACACGTGCTCCAGTGCCGACATCACCAGCCACTCGATCTGACTTCGCTCAGACTGTTCGATCTGCCCTCAGATCTCGTGTTTCGGCGCGCGAGACCCGGAGTAAGCGCCTGTTCCGGCGGCGCTGGCTGTGGGCTGGGATCCGGTGGACGGCGATGGCTTTGATTCGGTGCCAAAGGACGGAGGCCGGGTTTGATTCGGTCGGCCCGGTGCCGTTTGATTCGGTGCCGGCTCCGGACGGCGGACAAATGAGGCCGGTCTACTCGACCCCGCCGGATCGCCGCCCGACATTAACTCGACGGCCATACGTCATTGTTAGCCATCAATTTGTACGATCCAATCGTTTTTATTGAATCGCCGCCGCGCGCGTCATTAATCAACTTCATCGTCGGCCACTTCAACTCCCGTGAGGAGATGAAGCGATCCCAGTTGCTAAATAAATCGCCGGGGCAGGCAGCCATTTTCTCGCCGTGCCCGGAGGCGTTTTTTCGGCGTCGCTGCGCCACCGCCGCAGCCGCGCCGGTCATCGTCACGGATTATTTCCTCCGTGTTGCCAATTTCATTAATCTTTCTCTGTTAATGTATTTTCTGATGAGGCGGGCGCCGAAGGGTGAGTGAGAAATCTCCGCGGCGATACCGGCGATGGCGGCTCGCGCAGGGGGAGGGGGTGCTGATGACCCCCTCTGGCCTGGAGAGGAAGCCCGGAGGGTGGGAAGGGTGAGAGACGCCCGTCTTGCAGTCGTCTGACGAACCGCTTACGACGGCGTGAAAAACTGCGGGTTTTGTCAGCACGCGCTGAGTGGCTGCGTTTAGTGGTGAGCTGGTAAAGCTATCGGTCCGCCGTCTCTCGTCATACGGCTCGAGAGGGGGGTGATCTGTCATCGCCGGATACACATAGACCGTGCGAAACGCGGCAGACTTGTCTGTTGATCAGACAGTGTCATTTCTGGTGAGCCTCTAGGCAAATCTTCAAAGTCTAAATGTAGTCTGTAGCATGTAGACGGATAAGACGATACGAATAAAACAAATTCGAAGCCCTATCGGCAGCGATGCTAGTCTTGTAAATTTTTGCATGTCATCAACATGTAACCTGTGGCCAATCAGTATATGCAGATGCGGAATGCATAAAATTCATGAAGTGCATTACTTTTTCGGTATACAAAAGTACCTCAAAAAGTCTTTGAGAGTTAACCTCCAGCTAGCTGGAAGACCAGCTAGCTGGAATAGCTGGAAGTTAAATGTCATATCAGTTGGGATTGTCATATCAGCTCTTCATTTGCCTGAAAGTTCAGCCTGCCAAATAGGTATGGAATGAAATTCAGAAAACGTAAATTCCCTTTTTTGAGAATGACGCAGGAAAATCGTCATCGAATTATGCGAGCTGCGTGACAGCGGACACCAACGCCGCGCGTCCAAATATGAGCGGCACGCATCAGTTGGGTACAGACGGACGGACAGTGGAGTTCCTGCCTGTTAAACATGCTGTCTAGAACGGCGGAGCCTGCCTCTTCACATGTTAAGACTGTTTTACATTTTTTGTCATAATGCTTACACTTTACTCCACCGGGTGTTGATGGTACCCAATTGTGAATAGGTAAATAACTATGTTTTTCACATCTTTATGGACTTATTGGAGGCAGCCTTAAATTTGCATTTGCATAAGAAAATATATTGTAGTCATATACACGGATAATTTTGACATTTCACATAACTGGAACAAATAGTTCTGACACCACAACCTCCGTACTCTGGACTAACACACTATAGTAACTACCTAACCATAAGTAGAAACTACGTGGAATCCATTTTTTTTTACAATTTTATGCAAGCATCAATATAATTTTCGCTTTTGAGCTTTTCAATTGTCTTTTATCTTATATACCTCATAATACCCCAGACAGACATCAGCATAATAGTTTGATAATTAGTTACTTTATTATTTTGTTTTAAAATGTTCTGCTGATCATGGGCGGATTAAGAAGAGGTGGAAGCACGGGGCCATGGCCCCCAAACCACCTGAAATCGGCGCAAATTGGACACATTTCCTAATAAAACACAACAAATAAACAAGTTTTACTAAGGAAAGTTTGTTTTAACAGTTACCGATGCATAAGCAATCAACAACCGATGAGACTTTATAATTATGCGTCATTTTTTGCGATTTGTTCCCAAAACTGACCCAAATTACCGTTCTGGATCGCCGTCCCGTTCTCGATCGCCCATGCTGCAGATGTGCAATAGGTAGCATTATTTACAATGATTTTTTTTAATTAGTTTACCTATACTTATATTAATTACTAAAATATTAATTAACGACGGTAAATGGTAAATCACAACATTGAACACGATACTGCTCACAATTTCCACGGTTCAAAATCTTCGAAATGCTATCTAATTCTCACTAATTGACCGCTCTATTTTGGCTCCACCCCTGTGCCGGACCCGGATGACCGCGGGCCTTCCTCGCCGCCATAGCTCTCAGCTACCCCCCCACCATCCCGCGCCGCTGCTGGCCAATATCATAATTGTCCCATCCCAGACTACGCCCGGCGACTTATATTGGCACCGCCGGCCTCTCGGGCAACAATATTTCTCGCTATCGGGTCCGGCCGTCCGTATTTATAGATTATTCGCTTATCCGGGCCGTATGAGGCAGCGAAGACCGCGCGTTTTATCGGCCCCCATCTTATGACATTATGAGACCACTTTGTTATTTGGCCGATATGGCGCCGTTTAGTAGGTATGGCAATGGGATAAGACACGATATTGAGCCATTTCGGCCGCCGGACAAGGCCCTAAATCTAATGCTCCGCTGGCGATGGTCGTCTGAAGCGAATGGGTTGCTCCGAAAGAGCGAGTCTGACTTCACTCATAGCCCGACGCTGGATGAATGCCAGTTGGTGGTGAACTGCTGCGACTGAGGGTGGGAGAGGGTTTGAACTGCTGCAACTGAGGGTGGGGGAGGGTTATAACTGCTGCAACTGAGGGTGGATGAGGGTTATAACTGCTGCACCTGAGGGTGGGGGAGGCTTATAACTGCTGCAACTGAGGGCCGGGGAGGGTTCGAACTGCTGCGACTGAGGTCGGGACCGGTATAGTAATGCTGCACACCTAGGAGAACTGCTGCGACTGTAGGGCTGGGGCGAGGTTTATAAAATGCTGCACTGGGGGTGTCGGGAGGGGAGGGTATATAACTTGCCTGAAAAAGCCATTACATGGGAGGGCGGGAGTTCGCACTTTGGGCTATGGTGAACCCTGGAGGTGGGAGGAAGGGTTGGAACTGCTGCCCGAACCTGGAGGTAAGGGAGGTTCCGACATGCTGCCCTGCGGTTGGGGGAGGTTCGAACCGGGTCCGGGCGGGGGTGCCGATTGATTGGGGGGGAGGTTCGCTGCTTGGGGGGTGCTGCCTGAGGGCGGGGCGAGGGATAATGTGCGAACTGAGGCCGGGGAGGTGTCGCACCTGCTGCCACCTGAGGCAAGGGTGGACTGGCTGCGCTGCGGTAGGGGAGGCGTGTGGAACTGAAGGGGAGGGCGATGCTGCGACCTCCACGAGGGTGATGAGGGGAGGTCGAACTGCCTGCAACTGAGGCGGGGGTAGGGTTTAGGCCTTTTTGCGCTGGAGGGCTGGGGAGGTTAATAAGCTGGCGACTGGGTGGGGGAGGTCCAAACGCTGCGACTGAGGGCCGGGGAGGGTTATAGTGAACGAGGTAGGGGGGGTCCGACTGCTGCGACTGAGGCCGGGGAGGGTTCGATCTGCGACTTGAGGTAGGGGAGTGAACTGCGCAACTGAGGGCGGGGGTTGAACGCTGCGAATGGGGCGGGAGGGTTCGACTGTGGACTGAGGGCGGGGGAGGTTATAGCCGCGACTGAGGGCTAGGGAGTCCGAACTGCTGCAACTGAGGGTAGGGGAGGGTCCGAACTGCTGCGACTGAGGGCCGGGGAGGGTTCGAACTGCTGCGACTGAGGGTAGGGGAGGGTTCGAACTGCTACTGAGGGCCGGGGGAGGCAAACTGCTGCGACTGAGGGTAGGGGAGGGTCCGACTGCTTCGACTGAGGGCCGGGGAGTCGGATCTCGCCAGTTCGTGGTGAGCTGCTGAGACTGGTAGGTACAGAGGGTATAACTCTGGCTACCGATCTGTACGGCTCGAAACTGTGATCTGGGATGCAAAAAAACTGCAGTCGAAGCTCAACACGGGTCATCTTTTATTACATTTTTGGAGGTACACCTTTCATTTTTACATCTTACATTTGTATAGGTAAGGTCACTTGACATGAACTGGTGACCTGACCTGAAATGATCTGAGGTCAACATATTTACACAATGTGGGTGATCAATGTCCAAACAGCTGTCCCACATTTAGCGGCACTGCATTTCGTCGTTTTCCCGCTATTTCCAACAAACCTCGGGGGGGGGGGGGAAATGACCCCCACCCACCAGGGAGGGTTAAACTTCGCCCGGGTAGGGCACAATACCCACGTGACCGGGGCGATGACCGTGACCTGGGCGATACGACCCCATGGCGTTTCACCACTAATTGAGCTAGAGATTCGATTAAAAAAGAGCGTGCTGCTTGTGACGAGAGAAAGCCACTGCTACCCGATTTGAAGGTCCTGGATTATTAGATGACCTCTCTGAAGTCAATGATCAATGATACGGATGTCATCCAAATCGTAAATGCGTATAAATTGAATGTGATCGACCAAGAATCATGAATGAGCATATGATTAGGCAAAAATGTATGCCAAATTTGAAATAAGCGTTACAAAATATCCTAGAAATTAACCAAATAAAAAAGATCATCTAAGCCCTAAGGTCATCCAGTGACCTCGGTTGACCCGTTGAAGTGCATGACTCGAGTGGAACACGCAAGTACTAACACAAAATGGATGTTAAATTTGAAATGAGCGTCACAAAATTCCCTATAGAAACTGACAGAAGCCAAAAAAGTCATCTCAGGTCATCGGAGGTTAGGTTAGGTTAGATTAGGTGTGGTTAGCTCAACTCAACTGAGAACTTCACTTCTCAGTTGAGCTCCGAAAAGGTCCACCGATGTCAACAGACAACGTCTCAGTGGAAACTATGAATGTTACCTGGTAATACCTGCTGTGCATATGCTCCCATGAACAACAAACACTCAGAAACTGCACAAGTTACAAGTATTGATACTGCGGGACGCCAGTTGCGCCTGACATGACCTTGGGAAACAGGTCAAAGACTCAAATGTCACGGGTCAGCTGTCATGGGGCGGGGGAGAAGAATTGCAAAATTGTCAGAAGATGTGTCATTTTTTTCAAAAGCAGGGCACTGCAATTCATCGCAATCGGTTAATAACTACGCGAGTTATTCCTGAGAAAAAAGTGATGGTGGCATCCCCCACCCCCATCCGGGCGAGGGTTAAGTATACGTTAACACTGAATGAAACGCATTTTAGTATTGCTCACAACGAAGCTTCATTTATGTTGTGGAACTCTCATATATCTTGCATTGAAATGGCTTTGTCATTGAGCATTCGAATATAAATATTATAAATTGTATGGTTTTGTTGTCATACAAATGCAATTCTACTTAAAGATCCCCATTAATCATCATACTCCAGGCCCGGGTCATGTTTAGAGTGACAACAAAAGGTTGGCAGACTCCACAAATCTTTCCATTCTGTACCACCTCTAATGCGCCAGCTCTATCCCACGGCCATGTACCCGGTAGCCGACGGAAGCAGGGTGGCGGCACTCCCGGGTCCTCCAGCACCTCTCTCAGTTGCACCTGGCCGATGAAAGGTGCACACGGTACCCCAGCGGCCAACACCATGTCCCTTCACCCCCAGGACGGCACCGCGCGGCACAAGAATCGGGACATTACTTCCAAGTCGCGGCCCGCGCGGGCGCTCGACAAAGTCGTCAAAAAACCAACATATCATTTATTCGCGCGGCTACGATCGAGTGGATTTGAATGCGCGTCGGGCGGCCACTAAGGAGGATACACAGCTCATTTACGATCCCGGCGCGCTGCCTCAAAGCGCCACTGGCCGCCGTTCATGTCTCAATGAGCTGGCATCAAATAATTTTACACCCATTTTCCGTGGAATAATCCGTCTGAATTGACCGACGCGCGGCCTATCAGGCAGCTGGCCGCCACCGGCACCGAATTATCATCTTTCATCGGCGCTTTGTCGGCATTTTCCGCCTGGGTGTGCACGGCGCGGCAAATGGCGGCGGAGGCAGCGCGACGCGGCCCGGCGGAAGACGCCGCAGCTGTCCAGGTCACCTCACCAGCACGGGTCAGTTCGCTCTTAGCAGACAGCTGGCCGCCGCCTTTGTGCAGACAGCCGGTCCACTGCGGTGGCTAGTTTCCGGGTCAGCGGAGCTGTAGATCTACGTCACCTCCACCGGAGTAGGGTGGGCTTGCTCCGGACAGCGTATTGTGGCCCCGCCACCGGACAGTCCCCCCTCCACAGTCAGCCGGGGTATTCTGTTGGGGAGGTATTATGCTTTTGTGTCAGCTGCTAACTATGGTCTTGCTATCCTGTTTACTTGGACGGTAGGGATTGTTCCCAAAAATCATTACGATAATTTGGTCACTATGGTCACGCAAAGACACAGAAGGTAGGATTCCTACCTTTTATATAAATCCTGAGCGAGCAAGAACGAAAGTAGGTACCTACATTACAACCACTGCTTTAACATGCGCCTTGGAGGCCTTGATAATTACAGGCCCCTGGAGGGCGAGCGGGCATATTCGCCTCTCCATCATCTAAAAAAACACGCAACGTAGCGACAAAACGACAAACGGCCGTTAGGATACTCGAGACAAGCTCTATCGAAATAATATCGGTCTGTCTTAGTCAGTCAATATTGGGTCAGCCACTCAACCAAGGTGTCAAAAGGTCAGATTGCCAGTTTAGGACTGCCTTCAAAGCCAAGAATGTGACCTCTGTGACCCGACCTTGACCTTATCTTTGCCATAATCTGACTTCGACATTCATCATGCCGGAATGAAAATGTGTATCATACGTTTAAGAGCACTTTGGTATCATGGGTCGCATCAAAAAGTTTTGGACAGGGCCCCGCAACGGGGGACGGGGCGGGACGGAGGAACGTTCCTTCCAACCATTTCGTTAAACATTTAGGCCTATGGCGTAGCATGAAAGAATGACTCAGAATGCCTTTCCGTGCCCGCCAACTTTGGTAGGTCGTGTCGCCCTTGGCTTTGGATGGAAAGTATGCCCAAAAACGAAAATGTTTTATTTTGACCTTTGACCTGACCGTGACCTGACATGTGACCAAAATTTGATATTTTTTAGCATGTTTTATATTCGTTTCAATGAGCGCTTTCGAAATCGAATGCCGCCTTGTGCGTCTCGCTGCGATAATTGGTTCGGAAGATAACCAGGGTGGGGTTGGGGGCGTTTAACGCCCCCTCCCTCCCCGCCCAGTCAATGGTGTTCAGATCAGACCTCAGTCAACCGAAGCGGCGTTTTAATTTGAAAGAGATGAAGGTTTTTCCTCACCCACCATCGAATTAAAGGATTTTGCAACTGTCTACCAAAAAAGTGTGGGCATTATGGCACGTTAATTTTCTATTCCAGACCGCTACTCGCCACCACTTGGGAAAAGTGTTCATTCTAGGAATGTCCTGGGATTTGCCGCTCCGCGGGGGCTTTCCTTCAGAATCTTCACAAGACATCTACTCGCCAGAGCCAGGTGGCGGGCGAGCAACCAGGCACGTAGCCAATTTCTCTCAGACATTGCGGGGGGAGGGCACGTGGGAAAATATCTCATTTTTCTCTCACCATATGCTGCTGACCGGGGGGGGGGCGTTAGGGTATGGTTTTCAGAGAATCTCATTCTATTATATCTAGTGTTAATATATTTCGCTCAGGGGGGCATGGCCCTCGTGCCCCCCCCCTCTTAGCTACGTCCCTGGGGCAGACGTCTACTCGCCGGAGGTGACGAGTACGTGATAGGAAAGATACGGTATAAGTAGCGCCATAGGCGTAGGAGCCGGGGGTAGGGGGAAACTGCCCCACATTTTTTTAGTCGGGAGGGCAAGCCCCCCAACTTTTGAGCCTAAATTTAAAAATGGCGGCCAGAATCGAGGTCGGCGAAGCGATATCTTCGGAACCAACAGTAAGATCGGAACGATTCAAACGCCATTGGGTAGCCAATGTCAATGTTCATCCCTAACAGAATTTCAGACACATTGCTGTTGACCTGTGACGTCACAGAGGTCAAATCCCCAAAATGGTGACATTTGGCCCGATTTGACCTTTGTGACCGCGTTTGACCTTTAAAATATTGACCTAAGGTCACCAAAAATTCAGGGTATGTAGATCATCACAGAAACTACTTACCCTGCAAGTTTGAACGTTCTAGCTTTCATACAATCTGAGATCTCAGGGAAGGCACATAAGAACCCCCCTTCCAGTGAGTGTTAGTGGCATACCCCCCTCCAGTACGTCTCCATGCCAAATTTAAAATCAGCATCACAAAATGACCAAAAAACTTGTCAAATTGCTTAAAAGGAATGTCAGGTCATCTGAAAGTTCCGTGACCTCGGTTGACCTTCGGGAACCGCCATGACCCCAGTGAAAACATTTAATTATTCAAATTAGCTCCAATATTTCAAATCAGCCTGTCACCTGGAAATACAAACACCGAGCGCAGATCCAGCGGGGGGCGGGCGCTTGGGCGCGCCGCACCCCTCTGAACCAGGTCCTATGGCGCGCCGAGAGGCAAAGCTTTGTATTGGCGCGCCTCCCTGAACGAATCCGTTTGGATCCCGCGACCTGACACCTGTCACCTGGAAATACCTTTGCATTTGCTCGTGAACTCGAACACCGGAAACTGTACATGATAACAAGGATCGAGACTACGGACGCCAGTTCGCCTGACATGACCTTTTTGAAAAAACAGGTCATAGTCACGCGTCATGCAACGTGGAAGTTCGAAATTTTCAGAAGAAGATGTGCAAATTGTTCAAAAATATTCGGTACTGAAAGTTTCATCGCGATCGGTCAAAACTTACGAGGAGTTATTTGAGAAAAACCGAGGGGCATCCACCCCCTACCCGGGCGAGGACAGTCGACATTGCATTGCCAAACATGCAAATAAGTATAAGTATAAATATGCAAGAAAAAAAGCATATTCACAATCCTTAACAGTAGTTAAAAATGAGGTCAGACGTTCCACCGTATTTAGCATATTTGGAGGGCATGAGCAAGCTAATAGTGACCAATCAAACCGAGACACATGTCAACATCGACCGAATGTGCCGACTAAACCGTAGTTACGACGACAAAATTTCGCATTTACCCAAGGCCCGATTCGAGGATCCCGCGGCTACAGTCCCGTGTTAAAAATTCTAAGATTGCACACTTTTCCCAATATAGTTGGCGAGTAAGCGGTCTGGAATTAAAAATTATATTGCAATTGTGGGCATGACACTAAGTGACGCACTTGATACAAAACAGAAATCGCCACCCGGTAAGCTTTAAAAGCAGAACGTAGGCAGCGCGGTGGTAACGTCGGAGGTGGTTTTAATGCGAAATTTGTCGTGTTTGTTGGTGTTCATAAATGACCGTTAATATACATTAAACACGGTCGAGTCTTTCACCTTTTGAACCGTAGTATTTCGATAATGGTAGTTATTGCATATTTTTAAGGGGAGTCCACATGGAGCGAATGCTTGCGAGCATGCCGCCTCTGAACCCACAGCGTGGCAGAGGGAGGAGGGCTCAGGAGAACACTGGGCGATATGAGACCGAACAGGGCCAGTTTCCCCGTCTTCAACAACTCGCTCAACTGCGAATCAGGCGACGGGAGTTTCCCCCGGTAACTGAAATGTTTCTCTTCTCAAAACTTAATTGTGGAATGTCTTCGTGCAGTCTAAAACCAGGTGTACCTATGTTGAATGTAAACATGTTCTGTATGCTTGTGATTACTTTATTTAGTGAGTAGTGATTTTGATTTTTGGGCTCTGAATACGGTCCCAGGTCTCAAATCATATGTTCATTCCTGCTGGAATAGGCATCAACAGAAGTTGCAGACTTGCTGACCAGTCATGTATTCAGTATTTGCATATTTGGATAAGGCGTTGCTTATATGACTTACTGTGTCCATGAACTTGATCTTTATTTCCTTGGTTTGTTTATGTGGCACATCAAACAATTACCTGCTTGTGTTGAAACTGCAGATACAATTGGTAAGCCATTTATCAGCATTGCATTGGGTCCTGCTGATAATCTGGATGTATGTACAATTGAATGAAGCACTATTAAAGCTTCCCTGACCTTTCTGTTGGGTGATTCTGCCGCGCTTGACCGTTGCCGGCTGTTGGTTGTGTTTCAGCAGCGGCCGCCACCTCCTCCGCCCTCCTTCCGTCCGCCAGAGGGCGCCACCGTGCTGGGATTGCAGGAGCACTCCGGCGCCATTATAGCCAGCGCGTGGCAGCCAGGCAGCGACACACTGGCCACCGCGTACGGACCGCCAACCCCTCCCTGTCTTAGTTACACTGCCACTGACTGAGCGCAGGCTGCTGCTCTGGTGTTGCTTGGCTATTTTTAATGACGCTGACAACTTTGGAACACTTTGGTTCAGGTGTGCAAGAGACTGGCCAACATCTCTGAATGTTCCCAGCGCCTGCTGCTGTTTTCTTTGTTTGTTTATCGGGGTTTAAGGGCGCGCCGACAACTTTGGGTCAATTTGCGCCCACTGCTGCTGTTTTCTCGCTAATTGCTGATGTCTGAATTATGATGCAGTGTGAGGACTTCTGATGGCTTTTGATGGCTACTGACAACCTCTAGTGATCTCTAACGGCCACTGATGACCTATTCTGACCTCCAGGCTCCAAGGAACACTGGTGAACTCTGATAATCTCTTCTGACCTTTGATGACCTCTGCTGACCTTCAATTACTTTTTTACCTCCTCTGACCTCTTCTGACCTCTGTTGATCTCTGCTGACATCTGTTGACCTCTGTTGACCTTTTTGGACCTCTTCTGACCTCTGCTGACCTCTGTTGACCTCTGCTGACCTCTGTTGACCTCTGTTGACCTCTGTTGACCTCTGCTGACCTTTGGTGACCTCTGCTGATCTGTGATGACATCTGCTGCGTTCTTCTAACTTATGCTACCCCTGTTAACGGCTGATGACCTGTGCTGACCTCGGTGACCTGCTGCTGACCTCCGATGACGGCTGCCTATCCGCCAGGTCCAATGATAAGACGGTGCGGCTTTGGGACGTCAGAGACGGCATTAGTCCCGGCCGCTCCAGGCTCACCTTGTACCACCACCGCGACGGGGACACGTCTGGTGGTGACGTCCTCACTCTGGACTGGAGCGTGAGTACGGAGCCGTCGTCTCCTGCCAGCCGCCCCAACTACGACCTGCAGACCTACTGAGCGGCAGTCTGTCGGCCAGCCGCTGAGCTGTCTAAAACAGCTGCGCTGCTGCTCAGGTGTCAGGCGTTGGATGATCGCAGCATGGGTGCCATGTTTTAGTTGCAATTCATGATTGACCTAGAAACCTGGCTTGTATTCGGATATTTTACAGATGTCTGAGCAATATCATGAACCTAAGGCGTAGAGTGCAAGTTAAGCTACTTAAGATCAGTATCGTCCATGAACACAAGCGTAAGGTTTGTGTTCAGCACGCGCTAACAGCTGCCAAATTCAAACCCCTTGGCACATGCCACCCGGCGCCATTTGATTGGACTGACGGGTGTGTGTTGTGTGCGTGCGTGTGACGTGTGTGTATCCCGGCAGCATGACGGCTCTCTGCTGGCCACCGGCAGCTGGGACTGTCGCGCCGCGATTGCGTCAGTGTGACTGTAGTGTCCCGGCAGCATGACGGCTCTCTGCTGGCCACCGGCAGCTGGGACTGTTTCGGCCGGATCTGGTCGGCGGAGGGAGAGCTGAGTTGCCAGATTGGTCCTCACGCCAGCTACATGCTGTCCTGCCAGTGGAGCCGCGGCGACGACCGTCTACTCACCGTAGCACCGTCGGTACGGAGCCGCGACGGCGCGGCACGGCATGGCGGATCCTGAACGGGAACTTGAACGGGAACTGGGACAGGGGACAGGGGACAGGGGACAGGGGACAGGGGACAGGGGACAGGGACAAGGGGACAGGACCAGGGGGCAGCGGAGGCAGGGGACAGGGGACAGGGGACAGGGGACAGGGGACAGGGGACAGGGGACAGGGGACAGGGGACAGGGGACGGAGGACGTGGAACCGGGGACTGGGGACTGGGGACCGGGACTGGGATGGGACTGTTAATGCGGCAGTAGATACAATACCGCACAGAATGAGCTGTGGTGTCCCGCTGCACCACTCACAACTCCTTGTGAGACTCCATTGCAAATAGCGCACTCTGACGGCTCAGCGTGGTTTTGCTACGATAGCACGTGGTAGGGCGCTGCTTCCATGCCCAGCCAGACCGTATCTGTGACGCGTTACAGGGCTGCAAGATCTGGCTTCCGGACGGCATGATGCAGAGGCGGATCTCGATCGACCTGGACCCGCTCGGTCTGGCCGTTTGGAGGGACAAGCACACACTGGCCTCGGCCGGCACCGACCGTCTGATTCGGGTGCACACGGTGCTCGGAAAGTGGGCCCCCGATCTGCTGCTCAGTGGTCATACGGTACGGTGACGTCACTCGCTCACACACTCGGTACGGTGACGTCACACGCTCCCAGTCTCAGCCAGTTGTGGAGTGAATGTGGGGCGAATTGTGGCAATAATTGTTCCTGCATGAATTGCGCGTGAACGCAATTTATGCTGTGCTGATGTTTAAAGGGACTGTCCCACCTTCTCAAAAGTTCTGAAATGTACGCCGCATGTGGTGTTAAATATTAAGTAATTGCTGCCGAATACGATTATGACATTTGTTTCTCACGAAACAAGTGATTAATTTCAATAAAAAGTTAAGTTTTAATATTAGGGCTGATGACGTTCATATGAAGGAATTTTTGGGAAAAAAAAGAAAACCTTCACGCTGTTATAAGTAGGACTAGTGTATGGCTAAGGTATGGCCAAAGGTAAAACAAGTCGACATCATCAACATTTAGTAAAGAGTGACGACGTACATCGCGCTCAGGGTCCCCGTTCAAATACCGACATACCCACATACCTGGACCGCTATGTCCAGTTATTTGTCGGCACGTAAACTTTCGTCTCTAAATTCTGCGGCCAACAGGAATTGCGCGATCGGGTGGTGAAGGTAAGGACCAGCGCACAGGCTCTGCTTAGCGCGGGTCCTGCCTCGGAAAGCCATCCATACAAAACATTCGGACTAAATTTATTTAAAAAAAAAAACTGGGGACTGGGGATGTTACAGATATCAGAACCAAACTCAAATTTCTTTGTGATTCGACCTTGGTGGTTGTTTTCACTTATACCATACATAATTTCAATGCCTAGCACGGCAAATGGCTATCTCAACTCAAATATAATGTTAAGGTGGAACAGTCCCTTTAAGTTGTAATGTGTGGACTGAGTGCACCAGTCATTTTTAAGGTGACTGGTGCACCAGTCCCTGACTTTTCACCTATGATCACTTCTCTCGTCTGTTTGTACAGGGACCGATCAACGCTCTGCGCGCCACCAGCTGTGGTCGGCTGCTGGCCAGCGGTTCGGTGGACAGGACGGTGCGGATATGGTGTCCCAGCGTCCCAGGCAGCAACCAGTGCATCACCCACCACACGGAGAGCGTCACCGCGCTGGAGTGGTCCCCCCGCGGACCGGGCCGGCCCCGCGGCAAGCTGGTCCTGGCAAGGTCAGTCGACGTTCGAGGCACGGTCAGGTCACTACAGGTCAGGTCACCACAGGTCAGGTCATTACAGGTCAGGTCACCACAGGTCAGGTCAACACAGGTCAGGTCATCACAGGTCAGGTCACTACAGGTCAGGTCATTACAGGTCAGGTCATTACAGGTCAGGTCACTACAGGTCAGGTTACCACAGGACCGGGCTCCGGACAGCCCGGCGGACAGCTGGTCCTAACCAGGTCAGTCGATATACACGGCTCAGGTCAGGTCACCACAGGACCGGGCTCTGAACAGCACCGGCGGACAGCTGGTCCTAGCCAGGTCAGTCGATATACACGGCTCANAGAATGCAGCAGCGCCACCTATACAGTGGGCTTACAGCGCCTCTAGTGGACGCGTTCTCAGTCATATCGCCTCACCTCGGCTGAGTCTGAGGGGTTGTTGGTCTGTAGATACAGATAGGTACAGGTGTCTCAAGTGGTGACTGGTGTGGTGCTCACAGGGAGGGGTTTCGGTCTGTAACACAGGTGGGTCTCACGGTCGTGGTGGTGGAAAGGAGTGAATACAACCTATCCATTAATCCTCGCCAGTGCAGGGGGACTGGGGAAGGGGAATGTCACCATACCCTGGTTTTACGATATAAAACTATCGTATTTATCAACTGATTGCCGGGAATGCAACAGTTGCAATCGCCAACCGAAGTTGCATCAACTGATTGCGATTCAGTACTCTACTTCTGAACACCTTGACGTATACTCTGAAAATTGCAAGCTATTATCTCTAATGACTCTTGACCTTTGACCTGTTTCTCAAGGTCATGTCAGGCGCAAATGGCGTCCCGTAGTAGGTATCGATGCTCGCAACTTGTTCAGTTTCCAAGTGTTTGTTGTTCAGGAGCATATGCGCGGGTGTTAAAAGGAAATCTTTACCTTAACCACATAAATAATGAATTACTTGAAATCGAAAGACGAGACCAAAATATATTGTTAACTCATCACATTTTGCATACAAACTTTCCTACCAAAATATATTTCAAGTTAAAGTTGATAAGCGTTCCACACATTTAACGACTGGAACTTGCAAGTACTTCTGGCCATTAAACTGCTCCTCTACATCTGATCTGAACTGATCCTCTACAATTTAAAGCCATTAAATAAAAAGGTAGCAAAATTAGCAGTTAACCGAGGCATAGGCAGGGACGTGGGAACCGGGGGGGGGCAGAGGGGGCAACTCGCCCCTCCAACTTTGGAGCTGGGGGGGGGGCGACGCCCCTCCAACTTTTTACACGATCACTTTTCTTTGTATTAGAAGCACATACTTTCCACATACTTTCGACGGCAAAATGAGAGTAATACAAGTAAAAAGGTGAGGGAAAAGTAAATGTTTATGGCATATGGAAGCTGAATATGGACAGAAATGGCGCGACTTTGACTATTGTGCACAACATGTTGTGGTGCGCGATGCGACGCGGATTTTAACCCTCGGAACAGAGAGAGTTTGTGATTTTGGCATCTCGGCATCGGCATAACGCTGCGTAATCCACAGCCAAGGCGTTGATGCAAACGCTTTGCTGCCGAAAAGCAGGGACGTGGGAGCCGTGGGGACAGTGGGGGCAACACGCCCCCTCAACTTTGAACCTGCAGGGGTGACGCCCCCCCCCAACTTTGGAGCTAGGTGTCAGCACTTCCCCGTCTTTTACTATGATCTTTTAACCCTGATTTAGATCAACAGCATTGTCTACGAAATTTTTCTTATGTTTTGTAGAACAAAGTGCAGTTTCAATCAAAAATTTCAAGAAAGAAAATTCAACTGCATTTAACCCGCGAGTTACTGGGGTATATTCTGTAACGCGACTTACTGGGGAGGAGGGATGGCTATTTATAGTCCATTTGATCTCCGAAACTACTAGACCGATCTTAAACATTCGAAAGACATTCTATAGCCCTATCAAATCTGTCGAGGGAAACCTAATATTGTTATCCTTGAGGTCACCGATGACATCATAGGTCACGTCAAATACAAAATGTTTGACCGTGCCATCAAAGTCCGGTGGTCGGCATTGTCGCGCAAAATGTGATATTAACCATAATAGTTAGTAAAATCGTAAAATTAGCTGCATCTGACACTTCTTACTACCATTCTTAGCTAACTTTTGACCAATGGTCAGGTCAAGTCTCCGAGGTCACGAAGTAAACTTAAAAGTTAACGGTCAATGTAGATGTTGTAATAACATGTTTATGGGTTCGTTTATCGAATTGGAACGCGACAAAATGCTTTAAGACATTATTTTGTTTAAAGGAAACCTGAATGTCAATTTTACGTATTGTTTACGTTAAGGTAGTCTAATTTGTCTTGAAAAGGTTATAACTCAGTCATTTTGGGAAGAATAGTTGACTTCAAACTTGCTACACCATTCAATGGTATCATCTCAATTATATATATTTAATTTTTTTTTCTTAAAGAAAATCAAGAAAATATCTGGCTTCCTCAGAAATTTTGATTTTTTTCATCAAATTTAAAAAATCCGAGATTTGCAGGTTTGATCGCCCAACTTATTACCTGTCGTTTGGTGGGTATTACAATTTGTTTTATCGTCAAAACTGTACTTTTGACAGCGTTTCCCGCAAACCCTCATTTTTTCAACAAAAACGCAGAACATGACGTCACTCTGACGTCATTTCCGGTCAATTCATCATAGCCTCAATCTTTTTCAACTCGGAGCAGAATGTGTTCAAATTGATTTGGGATAAGGGACTGAAAGTTTGGTGACGATACCGATGTTCGTTTAGGAGATATTGCAGAATAACGGAAGGGGGCTATAATTAATAGTAACTCCCTTCCCAGTAACTCGCGGGTTAATTTGTAACTGGTTTTGCATCTTTCTATCTAAACAGTGGCAGTACACATTTGGCCATCGCAGCATGACAACACTGTTAAATACAGTGCACACCTGGTATAGAATATATTTCTTCGTCGTAACGTTGATAGAGGTCACAATCACGGTAGATAAAATACTCATGGTCACAATGTTGTAAAGTTTTGGAAGTAAAGTTACTATATTCAATGAAACTACTAGGCGCCACAAGAGTAAATAGCATTCTCTTTTTGGCATAAGGGTGGCCACGGTAATCATTATTGTAAGCAACGCGTCTATGATGTATGCTATCGACTCTGCTCCCCATGACGTTCAGCAAGAGAAAGAGTCGGCCAAGGGGTCGACAAAAGGAAAAGTGGTTACCAACGAAATTCCGAAATCAAGGCGGTCGCCGGGCATGCTTCATCCTAGCAGCCGAAGGCGATATATCGGGACGATAGATTTTCCGATAATATCGGGTTGAACGGGTGGCGATTTAATGGCGGATAAGTCCTTTGGCGATATAACGGGTGGCGACCATAGCGATATATCGCTTTTTTAGCTATCATTTTTGCTACCTCAGGTCAGCCAAAAAGTTCGCCCCCCAACTTGAAAGTACTTCCCACGCCCCTGGGCATAGGTATCTACGGCGGCCTGTTTGCGACCCTCATTTTTTAAATAATTGCTTCATTTACTGTCAAGTGTCAACATTAGAAGTTTTGTACCTATAGTTTTGACTTTTTTCTCTGGCTGTATATAACACTTCGCGCTATATAACCATGACAAATAATATTCTTCCAACTTTTATCTCAAAACAATGCAAAACTGGTTATTAAATTGGAAGCTCATCGATGCACTTGGACGACAAACTATTTAGTGTCGGCTATTTCTTTCATTGATCGCTCAGGGACGTTGTTACGCTTATTGGCGCAATTACTACCATTATGTCCCTTATATGACTTGTTTACATATAAGACGTAGGGAAGGACGACCCCGCTGCCTGGCAAGCACCTGACATCACGGCACTCCGCCGGGAGGATTTACCATCGCTGAAAGCCGACCAGCCTGCTGACGTCACGGCCCTCTCTCAGCAGTGCGACTTCTTCCTCTCCTTCGTCTCCTTCTTGTCTCCAGGCATCTTGCGAACCAACGATACCAACGCAACCCTTCAAGACCTTGTCTCCAGGCATCCTGCGAACCTGCGAACCAACGATACCAACGCAACCCTTCAAGAACACAACTCAAGAAGCCAACAACACGGGCCAATATCACCTCGCGGTGGACGGCCTTGAACATATAAAAACTTAACTTAACGACGTTGTCTGTGATTTTAATGAAACACACCAGGAAGGTAGGTACTGTTTTGTTCTTCTTCCGAAATTGCAACTTTGAATAAGTGAATAATTGTATCTAATTTTTGAAACTAAATAACCTCATTTCTTACGATAACGACAGCTTAAGACATTGTTGATTGCAAAATGAAAGGTGAATATTTCTCTTTAAGGTTAGGCTTCCCTCACTACGTAGAAGGAAAACATATCGGAACGTGGGCTCGGTGATACAGGAAGCTTTTGAGTTTTTCTCAGAGGAAAGTCACTGCAGTTGAGTTACTGTGCCGGGTTAGCGGCCGTCTCAAACAGATGAGTGAGATAAGTCTGAGCGAGGAGCACCAATCACAGACACGTGAGAGATTCAAAAGTCTGTCCGGCAACTGCAGCCGTTGAGATGCAGTGGGCGATTGCTGGTGTTGTCACTCTATTTACCCATTGCGATACAACAGACAGTCAACAGAGAGACACAGACAGCATACAATTTACCAACTAGAAGGAATAATAACATTATTTAAAAATTCAACTGACTCGAGTTCAGATAATATAAGCAACTAATTGTGTTTTTGGTATATGAGGTATACAAAAATGCTCTCATTCTTATTGACCATTTTGTATGTTAACGCTTAAAGGGAATGTTTCACTTCTCTGAAAGTTGTCCAATGTACGCCGCTTGTGGTGCAAAATATGAAGTAATTGCTGCCGAACACGATTCTGATATCTATTTCTCACAAACAGTGCTCACTTTCATGAAAAACTAAGTTTTAGTATTTGGGCTGATGACGTCATATGAAGGTATTTTGGGAAATAGAGAAAACCTTCACGCTGCAATATGTATGACTAAGTGTATGGCTGATGTATAGCCAAATGTAAAACAAGTCTACTTTCATCAGCATTTGATAAAGAGAGATGACGACATCGGCTTTAAGAGGCGATACTAATACACTAGGGCCTTATTTTGTGCAGATGTCAAAACCAAACTCAAATTTACTTTCGATTGGACCTCTGTGGGTTTTTTTAACTTCTGCACTACTTAATTTCAATGCAAATCCAGCAAAATGGTCATCTCAACTTAAATCTAATGTTAATGTGAAACATTCCCTTTAACCCTCGCCCGTACAGGGACCGATACATATACGTTACCGTGCAGGGTTAAGGTACGCCCCCTGTCGTTTCTCCCTTCTGGTGTAGGAGTACCTTATTTTATTTAGTAGGCCTCCGTGGCCCCCGCCGCCATCACGGCTGACCCCGCGGTAGCCTTCTCTTCCGCCGTAGCCTCCACCGAGTCCTCTGCCGTAGCCTCCGTAGACCCTGGCGAGTCCGATTCCGACGCCGTGGCCTCTGTACCAGTGTTTTTCACGAATCGGGTGCACTCATGGGTGCCCACTCAATTCTTCCATTGTCTGGGTTGGGTATGCATTTTTCGACTTTTCATGGGTACTGGGTGGGCATGGGTATGACAATTTTTTAGTCATGTCGCCATGGATGAATGTCGCTAGCCGTTATTTTTTTACTTGACAACCATATGTTTAACCAGGTTAATATGTTAATAAATGATATAGGACAATGCAACAATAAATTTTGGGAATTATATGAGAACAATAAGTCATGGAAAGTTCGTAGCAGTGGTGAAAGATTAAAAAATCCCAAATCATGCTCGATCCAAAGTCTGATCCGGTGTGACAATGTTGACCGAAAAGTGTTCCATGAGTCAAAAGCCACAGCAATACACAGGTGTGTGATATTATTTCTCGTTAATAGCATGCAAGTAAATATGTTAGGATAATGGTTGCAAATTTTGTGAAAAAATACGCTTAATATGGATGGGCCGGACCCGGCATGGGCCTCAATATTATGAACTTGAATGGGTCTGGTCTGGGTCTGGGCTTGGTGTTCATGGGCTTCGGCTGGGCTGGGTTTGGAGTTTAGGCACCCATGACAAACTATGCTCCGTCGGCTGGCGTGCCGGAGCCGGCAGCCACGGCCAGGAGGGTGGCAGCAATGAGAGCCAGCATGGTAGGGTAGAGCTGTTGTAAGGACCGGGTTAGGTGTGGCAATATATACTAACCAGCGGGCGGTGGCAGCTACTACGCGCGACTGTTACATTACAACACACGTAATGCGTTTATTGCATTAATCCGCCATTGACTGGGAGGGGGGGGCAAAAAACGCCCCCTCAGGGATTTTCACAATAGCTAAAAAAACGAACAGCGCTATCAACGCGAAACTTCGAGCACCTTCTCCTACATCAATTTGACGTCTTGAGTGCAAAAATAAATCAATAAAATGTTCGATTTTCCGAGTTATATAAAATATAGTGACGTCACTTCACTGACGCAAATATCAGCTTAACTCTAACTGGCTGTACAAAGGCCATTCATAAAGCAAAATGCAATACAAAAACGTCAAAAGATAGCAAATGATAAGGGGTAGAAGATAGCGGTCTTGGATTTTCAAACATTTTCTATTTAGACCCCCCCCAAAAAAAAAAAAAATGGGGAACATGCCTTTAAAATAAAAAAGTATTGATATTTAAAAAAAAAAAATACGTAAGTAAAACAACAAATTTACAATACCCAAGCAAATTGTCAAACGTATCGGGTCGCCTGTAATGGTAAGCGGCTCATTTTCGATAGTAATGGGCAATATATGAGAACAAGTACCAAGAGGAACTTGGCTATATGCTTGCGCTCTGTTTTATGCAAATTATTAACTAATACAATATTTGCATAGA
>VOPJ01016073.1:0-92170 GCA_014673585.1 Semibalanus balanoides | reverse complement strand
CCCCCCCCCGGCTCCTACGCCTATGCTCCCTGACCGGACCCCATTCCTGCCCACCCCGCTCTCTCAGAGTGACGTCACGCCCTGTGGCGCCGCGCCGGACCGGACCGGACGGCCACCGCCACCAGACCCGAGCAATCGATGGCTGGAGGCCTACCATGGGCCCTCCGGCCGTGTGGCAGGTCAGGTCAACTCCCACCTCCGGCCGTGTGGCAGGTCAGGTCATCTCCTACCGCCGGCCGTGTGGCAGGTCAGGTCATCTCCCACCGCCGGCCGTGTGGCAGGTCAGGTCAACTTCCTACGCGCCGTTCGTTTGTGTGGCAGGTAGGTCAATCTACCGCCGCGCCGGGTGCAGGTCAGGTCATCTCCTACGCCGGCGGATGTGGCAGGTCAGGTCACCTCTCACCGCCGGCCATGTGGCAGGTCAGGTCAGCTCCTTCCTCCGGCCGTGTGGCAGGTCAGGTCATCTCCCACCTCCGGCTGCGTGTGGCAGGTCAGGTCATCTCCCACCGCCGGCCGTGTGGCAGGTCAGGTCAACTCCCACCTCCGGCCGTGTGGTAGCTCAGGTCAACTCCCACCTCCGGCCGTGTGGCAGGTTAGGTCACCTCCCACCTCCGGCCAAGTCACCACCAGTGGCTGGTGTGGCAGGTCAGATCATCACCAGTGGCTGGTGTGGTGTGAGCAGGGCAGTGTTGAAGGGAAGGAGTACCTACTGCAGTGGTGGTGGGGGAGGCGCCGATGGCCGGCGGTGGAGACGTATGCGTGTGAAGCGGCTTCCTACTGCAAGTGGTGGGTGGGTGAGGCGCCGATGGCGCGGTGGAGGAGCCTTATTGCGTGTGAAGCGGTCTTCCTACTGCATCGGTGGTGGGGGAGGCGCCGATGGCCGGCGGGTGGAGACGTATGCCGTGTGTTGAAGCGGTTCCTACTGCCAGTGGTGGTGGAGAGGCGCCGTTGGCGCGCGGTGGAGACGTATTGCGTGTTGAAAGCGGTCTTCCTTACTGCAGTCGGTGGATGGAGAGGCCGCGCATGGCCGGCTGGTGGAGACGTATGCTGTGTGAAGCGGCTTCCTACTGCCATTGGTGGTGGGGGAGCGCGATGGCCCGGCGGTGGAGACGTATGCAGTGTGAAGCGGGCTTCCTATGCAGTGGTGGTTGGGAGGCGCCGAGGCGGCGGTGGAGACGCTATGCGTGTGAAGCGGCTTCCTACTTGCAGTGGTGATCCTGTAGGTTGGGGGAAGGCGCCGTATGGCCGCGAGGTGGAGACGTATGCGTTGTGAAGCGGCTTCCTACTGCAGTGGGGATGGGGGAGGCGCCGGATGGCGGCGGCCCGTGTGGAGACGTATGCGTGTTGAAGCGGGCATTCCTACGCAGGGCGGGTGGGAGGCGCCGAGCGGCTGGTGGAGACGTATGGCGTGTGAAAGCGGCTTCCTTACTGCAGTGGTGGTGAGGGAGGCGCCGATGACCGGCCGGTTTGGGAGACGTCCATGCGTGTGAAGCGGCCTTCCTACTGCCAGTGGTTGGTGGGGGAGGCGCCGATGGCCGGCGGTGGAGACGTATGCGTGTGAAGCGGCTTCCTACTGCAGTGGTGGTGGGGGAGGGCAGACGGAGGAAATTGCACGTCCAGGGAGTGGAGCAGTGGTCTGGAAGTACCCTCTGGAATATCACAGACGGGTCCAATTGCCGAATAGCACGCGACGAAAGAACACAGATGGATCCAGATGCAATATTTTGAACAGGGGCGAGTCCAGGATTTTCAGATGCCAATATATAATACAATATGCCAATATATAATTGGCAGTGATAAGGATAATAATGGGCGAAAATAGCAACAATCAAATCGAAACAGAAAGCAATGGAAACCAAACCTAGGTCGATACGGTAGCCTGAGATAGTGACAAGAAAGCACTTTCGTTCGAAAACGCTAGTCGCTATCGTTCGAAGTTCGAACGCTAAACGTTCGAAAACGTTGCCTACCTTATTGAAGGGTTTATAAAATGTTATCGATGCAGTTTATTATACTATGCGACTTGATAACTGTTTGAACTTTGAGTGATATTCCCTTTGTATCGCCTCTCACTACACATGACAGGGTTTCGGATTCTTGACCGGTTTCGCGGCCAAAACCAGCCCAAAATCTAAGTTTGTGTTTCACTGCAAAAAACATCCCGTCCGGTCCAGTTTTTCATGAGGAAGTCGAATCTAGAATCGAAAATAGCAAGACATCAAATTATTGTTTATCCCGTGAAGGTCACCTAATCACTTCTTGTCTTCGCGCGGTTGCCTTGTTAAAAACCCACAGTTTTTTCTTTCTTCAAAAGGCGTTAATTCGGCAGGAAAAACAATACGTTATGTAGACAGGATGTTCAGTACAATAGCTTTTGATTTTCTAGTCGATTTACCGCGTTTTGTAAAAACTGTGGGTTCTTTAACACGAGGAAGATTTTTTACAAGTTAAGGTCAACAACAACACGCGAGTATGAAACCATTCATTGCACCGCCAATATAGCTCGCAGAAGATTGCCAATAGCACCATTTTGCTCCTTAGGCTTTGCTCAATCGATTCATATTAAATTTTTGCTATTTATAACCCGGATAAGTGTTGTAGAAAGATGGTTTTCTGGAAAATGGCTACTAAATTGGCCTATTTGAATACAGTTTTTACTTTGGTCGGTTCGGCTAAGATCCAACGCAGCGTCTAAATAAAATGCGAGGAAGTAATTGAACTGTATGATTCTGAAAGTAAAATTGAATGGACAACGAGAATAGCATAGTGCGAACCCGCCAAGCGTTATAGTTCTCAGTGCTACGGACTCTTCGAAGCTGGGCAATCAAATAGTTTTCTACCCTAAAAACGGTTTTTTTTTTCTTCATCATTTTCGTCTTTTATGCTGAATTATTCATTACTCAGAGTGAATATATGCAAATTTTGAGGATGTCAAATCGAAAGTCCACGATATATTACAAAAATTTTGACGTCAAGTTTGTCAAGATTGGTTGAAAACTGGCGCGTGTATATTTTTTTACATCCTTGTCCACGAAATCGGTCATGATTCCGAAACCCTGTCATATGGTGAGATACCACGCTACTAACCACCAGCTCTGTCTCGTATTCAGTTATAACTTATACAATTATTTGTGCAGTTTTATATACTTTTATAAAGTTTCTTCTGGTAACTTTTATATTAATGAAGTCACAGAAAATATAATTATAATTATCAAAATATCAATGAAATATGTTTTACCAGAGTACTTTATGTTAAATGGTATTTATATTTGCAATACCGATGCTAGAATCCTGGCTGTATAGGTAGGGTAGGGTGGGGCAAAGCGCCCACCCCAACGGTCTCGGCCACATATCTCCTTTCCTAATGGATGTTTCGGAAAGCAGACATTGTCATGCGTAGAATCATTCAAATGTTAATTTCTTCAATAATTGCATTCGAAACGGCGTAGCGTGCCTGCTTATATTACTTAAATTTGTCAAACATCCGAACCCTCCAAAATCGCGGCGTTTTGCCCCAGCTATGGGCAGAACGCCCCATACGACCCCGACTATTTGGTAAAAAGTAATAGGTATGTGCTGCGGTTATTTTTTACATTATAACTCGATGTCATCTCCGCAGTACACACGCATAGACCCAGCACCTAGGCCTGGTGGAGCGTACCGAGTATCAGGGACGTGCAGACCATGACATGGTTTTTGCTATCAGTGACGGCCTCGCAACTCCGGTCAATTCAGAAGTTCCCTGTCCAGCAAACACTCATCTCCGGCGAGAGACCGGCGCGAGACAGCACCAATATTCTCTTCAAATTCCTTACGAACACATCAAAACTTTTATTTCATTTTGTTGCCTGCTTCATGGGGGCAAAGCGCCCAGTGGGGCCCGCGGCTTTGCCCCCCACTTTGTAAATGGGCGCTTTTACCCCTCACAGCTCATTGGGACTACGTTCTGCTTTCCCTAGCATTCCCGCCACAATTGCCATTACTAACAAATTTTGAGTCCAAATGAAATCTTTCACACCAATACGGTTTCGCCATTAACACGATTTCGGCAACCCTCATTACAGGAATCCCACAAAGTTGAAGCAAAAAGAAACAAAAACCTCAAAAAAAGTAAAAATAATTGACAAAACCACTTACCCTCGCCGCACAATCTCCAGCAACAGGAGACTAGCGCTCCAGGGGAAATGGCATGTAAGCAAAGTCTCCACATGTTCTTCAAAACAGCTATTCCAGGATTTGCCTGATATGGCAAATGGTTACGAAATATGATGGGTGGGCGTTTTACCCGCCATGGGCGCTTTGCCCCACTCTACCCTATGTACATTTATCTTCTTAGACCGATCTATGCGTTCATTCTTGGAACGTTCCACCCCAGGACCGATTTCTGTGACAAAGGCTGTCCCAAATGCCTCTATTCCCAACTGAATGGGTTAATGAGGAATGTCAGATCTGTTTTCGGCTCCGCATACCATCTGCGGCAATGGGCATGGGCGTCGGAAGCGGGGGGACAGGGGGGCGCGTCACCCCATGGGGCACGCGTCCCCCAAACATTTTCAGATTTTAACATTACGCTTATGGGCGTTGCATGGAAAAAATATACTTTCAAGTGCCTTCTCAAAGGCGTCGCGCCACCTTCCGAAAGTTAGGGGAACCCCCAACTTTCGGAAGGTGGCGACGCTCTTGGCAATGGGTCAGCCCGTGAGAGATGGGCCAGATGATGGGATAAGTTACTGTCACTCGGCGGAGGCAGAAGGCAGAGGGAGGACGGCGGGGGGCGTCCCCTTCCTCGCGTGTGGCCCCAGGGCAGGTCGGCGGGTAGCATTCCACGGTCGTGATGCGGCTGGCGCGATTCGACCTGCCATCCGCCCAGCTCCTGATGGCCGGAGGATGGGGCCGACAGGGGGATCCCAGCTCCTGATGGCCGGAGGATGGGGCCGACAGGGGGCTCCCAGCTCCTACTGGCCGGAGGATGGGGGTCGACAGGGGGCTGCTGGAAGGGACCGGCCACCGGAGATAGTCCTATGTCGCCCACATTCCGCCTAAGTTCCAACAATGCCAGTTATTAGGAGTTGGAAGGGACGTTGACGCCTCACTCCTGATCCAGCACCAATGCAGTTATAAATCGGATGCATGTTTATAGTTTATTTGTATCGGTTGACTTCAATTAATTATAATTATAGGTATGTGTAATAATGAAATATATTAATTATATACTCATTTTATACTAATTATTCATTTTTATACTTAAATATATATATATATATATACAGGGTGTTTCATAAAAAATGGCACCCCTAAGTTCCTCGGCTTATATCTGCCACGTTATTGGCTGAAAAGAAAAACTAAGCATACTATTCGAAAGAGCGGACAATTTGCTTTCAGACCATTATAAAAATATATCAATAACAATCTTCCTTTGTTGCTACCAGACGATATGAAAATAAATATGTGTCGTTCCAAGCCAGGTGAAACGAAATAAGTCGTCAAGGGGACTTGTAATTACACTAATATTCTGCAAGCGCAACACAAAACGGCCAAACACACAAAGGACTCGGGCACCTCATTCATGTTAATGATGAATAAAAACCAGCCAAAGCACTAACCGAAAGCAAAGTGAGCAGTCTTCGGAAAAAAGGGCTCACGGGAGGCACTCTACCCACAGCCTACGGCATGCGCATCACCTAGGGAAACACATCAAATGTCAACGTGGAGAAATTGACGTGTCACGACAGAAGTGTCGACCTGTGCTCAAAATCGGACGGTCCCCACTATCCGGCGCGAACGGTTGGACGGACGCTTCGTGGACGTCATTGTGACGTGACAGCACTTCCGCCTAACTGCCTCTGGGAAGCTGTGTCCAGCAGGTCTGACCGGTCCTTCAGCTTCGACGTCGTGGATCTTTTCTTCTTTAAAAACAATTCCGCTCAACGTCCCCAGATTAAAAATTCATATATATCAAGGTCGGACTTTTAGTCGGCCAGGCTTCCTGGCTCGATGTTGGCCGGACATGGTATCTATCCTCAGAAACTCTGACGCTTTTGAGCGTGTGGAACACGTGTATTAATAAGGCAGGCAACAGCATGTATGGCGACATACAATTGCTAGATGTAAGAGGCTACAATACTGCGCGTGCCATAAACCTGGACAGGGATCCTCTGATTCAAGGATCTGATTACGGGTCGTTTGTATGGGAAACCGTAATGCTTAAATCCCGAATTCGTTTCACTAGAGTTTGTTGAACAGACTTTTTTCGTTCGACGTCGTGTAGCCATCTATAATATCTCGATATATGTTATAGTGGTCTAAACATAAATTTAGTAGCTCTTTCGATATGGTGTATCTAGTGTTTCTCTTCGGGCCGGTTTAAACTGTGGAGATATAAAGCGCACAGAACATAGGGGTGCCATGTTTCTCTCTCGCCACCCGCATGTATATATATAGTATATATCAGCTATCTATCCGATTTACGTTATGATGATTATTTATATATATCTGTTATATAAGGCGCTCCATAGTATATATATATATATTGGTGTACGCTTCCGACAGTTTATTTCTTTACAGGCAGATGTCGGATTGAAACAAGTATAAGCACGAATCCAAAGTGAGACCAAAAAAGACGGACAGCTCTTCAGGCGGATGGCACTGAAGAATGGGATGGATATTGAGACCTGGAGGAATGACTTCGCCTGAAAACGTGTACGTTTTTGTATTTTTATCATTTCCATTACATATTCAATAAGTGATGAAGCTACGGTAATAGATATTGTTCGAATGTCGAAGTTTAAGCAATAGTTTGAAACGGGACATCACATCTGCTATGTATCAGTGTGGAAGACCCGGGGTCAATTGTAAACTTTTGTGTATAAATTTTTATGTATTTGAAACAAAAGTTTTAGGCTAGAGAAACTACTTTTCGTACGTAGATTGATTGTAACGCAGTAGAATGCCGTTTTCCTTTAGCAGATGTAAATGAATTATCAATACCTGAACAAATGTGATTCAAGGGTCGATAATTTGGGTATGAAAGTTATACTACAGGCAGGTACACATACGACCCAGGTGACGGAGAGTCGACTTTGTTGACACCACGACTCGAGAGGGTCGAACGGTAGTCTATCATGTTAAAGAATATGGCAACGAAGGATCACCTTCCTATATGGTCCTTCATCTAGCACCTAATGGGTACTAAAATCAAATTGGATACTTTTACAAGTCCTATCAGGAGTTCTAAATATGTGTTGAATGTGATAGGCATGCCTGTTCCTGGCCTAATAAGGTGATTGTACTTGTAGTCGGCCATATGGTTAAATTGTAACACTGTTATAGTTGCACATTGTTACATTTGACCCAGCAAGAAAAGATGTTGCAATGGGGTTGGGACAATTTTAAGTACCATTTTTATGGTCTCATTAAAAATAAGGATATTTGATTATTATATATTAGACTAAAACGAAAAAATAATAGAAATGCGAAATGAACTCAGGAAGTGATTAAAACTAAACAAGCGAATGAAAGCTCAAAGGGAGTGCTGACTCTCAGAGAGCTATGTGAACGGTCACAACAGGAGCCTCGGGATCATCAGTCAGCAGAGGACAGAGGAACTTTACTGCGTGCAGAGCACCGAGACAGGAGATAGACACAGACGTATTCTCTCACGCAGTTCATAAACTTCAGAGAAACAACTAAAGTAGGGATAGACAAGAAGGACACGAAGACAGGAACAAGAATAAGAGCATTCATCAGAGCGACGCAGACAAGCGACAAGACAGACTCCACAAGAGCAGGAATGTCATACAGCGAGGGAACGGATCCAGAGGACAGGAGGCGAACAGGGGGCATTGCCACCCCGCCCCCACACTGAGCGAAATAAATTCACACACTAGATAGAGATGAGCATTCATGCACATGAGAAACCGACCACTGGCCACACCCCCCGGCAGCCACCACCGCGCAGAGTACCAGAAGCAACATGTAGACAACTGACGAGGAGACGCGTGTGAATATTACAATAGATAGAGTGGAAGGATCTAGCATAGGAGCAAGGAGAAAATTGCAGATTTGTTATCGCAGAGAGGGCCACACCCACGCACTCGCAGCAAGAATCCGACTCGACGTAGCGACGGACCGTGGTCTATAAAGACTACTGAAGTTGTTATTACTCATCAGAGAGTCTACAAAGACATTGGAGCGTCACCGAGAAGCAGGAGTCGAATCACAAGGTGCAATATTATTCGGAGTCTCTTTGATGGATTTTGACTGGTACAAACAGACGAACTCCACGGAAAGATGCATGATACAGAGGAGCACATTATGAGGAACAAAGACGTGACCAGGAACAAAGACCGCAAGACAGAACAGCAGGACATCGACATAGGGTATTCTAAAAAAGTGAGCAGAAATCGGAGCGAGAGGCGACTAGAGATATTACGTCAGATCTACTAGCATCAGGAACAATAAGGGATCTAATGAGGCATACGCAAGAGCATCCAGAAAGGTACACTAGAGGTTAAAGTTTGTATATGAAGAAACAGACTATATTCGACACGAGAGTACACATATTATAACTCAGATAGACAATGAGCGACAGGCACAATAAATTGTGACCTCAGTTACGTGTTTGTCTCGTCAAGCGCTGTCGGACCTCAGAGACATTAGATTCAACAGTTTACAGGAGACGATATCGTCACGCTTTAGGTGAAACAAGAGATATTGACCTCAGGTCAAGGTCATAGTTGAGCGCGCGCGGCTAAGTCATGCTGCATATTGGAGACGTGCACTTGACGAGACCAGACGAGCGCGAATAGGTGTCGGGAGTTTCAATTAATCTATCTTTCATTGTGGTAATAGTTATTAACAAACAACTGTTGGTTGACCTTGGAGGCATGGCACTTCGTCTGACCCTGCATGGGTCACTGAGAGACGACAAAATACCTAGAGGTGTACAAGGAGCTGCGCTGATATGATGAATGAATCCAAAGGATTGAATTGCGTCGGATCTTTAGAAAGATATTCCTTGGGAAAAGGAGAGTGTTGGTGATAGTCCCCCATTGACTTGATAATGGTGAGGTCACGAATTGAACCGAACCTGGTCAGGTCAGAAATATATGGAAATCAAATGTAAGATAATAGCTCTCGTAGAGTATAATTCGACCTTAGTAGAAAATTGCTAGTGAAGCTGTAAAGAAATACGATCATCCAAAAAGACGGTAGGTCGACTGTGGGATACGATCTCAATTTTTTGAGGTGGAGGTGACACGTGAACTGGCTCTGTGTGAGCACTTGAGACCTGACGGAGAATGAATGGAGAGGCTCAGATACTGTTGGTACAATAATGTCGCGAGGATCGGAGGCGACTGCCGCGTTTTACCGCATCCGTCGAAAAAAACAGTATTCTAAACACCGCTGCCCCGCACGGCGCTTAGCTCTGCAAGCGCACGCCCACACAAGTCACTTAGGGTTGTGGACGAGCCGACCAAACCAAATCATAATATTATATAAAATAAATAAATCGAAAAGAGTACATGACACAGCTGCAGATGTTAATGACGGACCCGGTGATTTAAGTTGTGATTGAGAAGTTTACCGAAAAATCGAGAAAAATACGCTGCATCTTTTAAGCACAAAAACTTAATAGCTGTCCCCAACCCCATTATCCCCGTCACGCCGCGCCTTTTTTAAACGAAACTGACGCCAAACGAGGTGACGTGGGCGGCAGCTGCGGTACTCAATTTCTGGCCAATTAGCCCCACTCCGCGTAGTCAAACTTGTAAATCCGTACCTTATAAGATACAACAATGAGCTAATCATAAGACAAAATACAAAAGTTACAAAACATCCTAAAAAACACATGATTGTGAACATTGGGCAGCACTTGCCGAGGTCAACGATTCCTCTTCATGCAATACGAGGGTCATCGTTTGCAGCTTTGGAAAATGGACTTCTTTTTTCGACACTTCTTTAAACTCAGCGTCCAGCGAGGAAAGGCAGCACCTCTATGATGATGATTGGGGTTTAAGGGCGGGCCGACAACTAAGGTCACATGCCGCCCAGGCAGCACCTCTATATTTACTGTGCACATCCCGTTGTGCCGCCACTCGCCGCCAGCACTGTCGGCTGGCGGGTTTCGGAACTATGGCAATTGCTCCGTGTTACATTAATTTACCCCGGTCTCCCCTGTCTAAGACACGTGGGGAGGGGAAAAGGGAAACTTGATACAAATCATGCTCCGTAAAATTAATGAGCACTTTTTTGGCGCCCCTGATGTGAGCGTCAGAACACTGTGTCTGGTCGATGATTATCTGCGGGGTGTGGGTTCAATCTTATACCGCGCGGGTCAAGTCATTTTTGTCACGGCGAAACATGGAAATAACAGCCCGGCTATATGAACATTACCAAATGTAAGATTAATGATTGCACTATTCACAATACATTTGTGCTCGTGCTCGCTTACAGCGTTGTGCTTTAATTATCCACATGCATGTACAGTCGGTCTATTATGTATCTTCCCTTTTTTAATTTCTAAAACTCATCTAATTTCACTTCTGTGTACACGAAGGACTGATTTAAGGGAACACGTGGTACCTACCTCGGTAGGTACCACATGCCTCCTTGTATCAGCCCTTCATCTACACAGAAGTGCAATTAGATGAGTTTTAGAAACTTAAAAAGGGAATATGCATAATAGACCGACTGTACGTGCACATTTTGCTAGGTAATGTGACCTGAGTGCAGATTTTTAACGTTCTGAACCAACCTTGCGCTATCGGTAAATTGGTACGAAATGCGTCTGCTGACCTTGCGCTTGTCCATGTCGACTGTCCAGTTATTAATACTCGTTCAAAAATATAGCAGCACGTAGTATTGAGTCTGTCGGTGTCTTATACTTCAACTGCCTCCGGTCAGTAGCTAGTACAGAAACTATAACCGGTGCCGGTGTCAGTAGCCAGTGAGGTCCCGCACTGGCACTGTAAACGCCAAGCTCGAGAGTTGTGCCCCGGAGCGGTGCCAATGAGCCCTCCCTAATGCTACGCATCACAGTGCTGCTCCCGGTTCACAGGGGACGCGATATCGCAGCCCGGACCCTGTCCCAATGGCGCCCCCATTGTCCCGACGTGTCCCGATCGGCAGAGCCCGTCCGCCCCCGCCCGCACCACGTCACCCGGGGCAGGCGGCGCGGGATTCTGCGCGCTGCCTACACGCACACGCACACGCCGCGGCGACTCCCACCGTCTACCCGCACCCGCAACACCGCAGAATACGCACCAGGTTGTTTACGATTTTTCGTCCAACCCTCTCTCCTCCCTGGCGGTGCGATCGTCCGGCCCGACCCACGCGCCGCCGCCACCGCCACCGCCGCCGCGCCGCCGACGACGCCACCGCGCCTGTGCCCATGTTGCGCGCGGCTGCCCGGGCGGCGGGGCCGGCGTCCCGTGGGGACGGGACGGGAGCGCTGGAGACGACGTCTCGTAGCAACAGGTGGCTGTGGCAGCCCCCCGACTACCGACGTTGGCAACAGAGGAATGCCCGCCGGCTGCGCGACGCTGGACGATAAGGCCTGGCTCGTCGCATGTCAACAGCTGGCAATTGGCGCCTCAGAAACCGTGTCAAGACCGCCGGAGGCTGCTACGCTCACCGAGGGACTATGTGATTTTCGCGACAAGAAATCGTCGGACATTGATTGTCCGAAAATGTCCAAGGAATTATGTGTATGTCCGTCCGAAAACCGAATCGGTCTTTTGACAAATTCGGAATTTCGAAAATGTTTGTGCCAATTGGCACCACTGATTAGAATATGCTGCAGCGCTGAGTGCATGCTGTTTAGACGAATGTGTACACAAACAGTAGTGCAATATATTGTGTGTCTATCTTACTATCATGATAAAGTAATATAACCCTACTTGCAGTGGCGTATTAAGAAATCAGCCAAGGGAGGGCCACACACTGGCGGATCCAGACCTCTCTCCGTGGAAGGCATCTTTTTGTGGCAAATAAGGTACCCATAATTTTATCTGCAGAATTTGAAAGCCGTTCACCTTATTTTGGTAGTCGAGCTTAATAAATACATTTTTGGGGACAAAAACCAGTTCCAGGGGGGAAATCACGTTTAGGAAGTTTTTTAGGGAGGGGGAGAATTGATATATTTTTATCTCCGAAAAACAACAACACAAAGCGCGATATCCCGTGGCATATACACCTTTAAGAAATAATAACGTTTTCTCATACCAACTCGCAGGGGCGTTACCGATAACTCCCCCCAGATCTGCGGAGGAGGGGGTATTTGCCCCTGATGCCCCCCTGGATCCGCCAGTGGGGCCACATGCTTAAGCATATTTCACTATTGATAAATCCAAGAACTATATAGACAATAGTTACTATCATCAAACCGCTTACATTATCATAAACAAATATAGTTATCTGAAAATTTACACACAAATAGTGTTCGTGCCGAATGGATACACTATATTTTGAAACGCGCCTTCGGCGCAGGGGGGGGGCTATGGCCCCCCTTTAAATACTCCACTGCCTACTTGTATCACCGTATAACATTTACTTTCTGTAAACGTCTGTAATAAGATCCCCATCACGAGAGAGCATCAATATTCCGCATTAGGATGGGCTTGGACTCCATAAACCGTTTAAGACGGCGGCTTTCTCTCCACCTGCCGTTCCCGGTCCCACTGCCATCGATTCGTTTGATTAAAGGGACTGTCCCACCTTCAAAAAATGTGTCAAATGTACGTCGTTTGTGGTGCAATAATGAACATAGAAGTGATGCTCCGCTGACACGATTTTAAATGACAATTTGTATTCTCAAAACAGAAAGTGCTCAATTTCATCAAAAATCTGTTGGTTTATCGGATGTCTTTGCGCTAATGACGTCATATTTGAAGGATTTTGGAAATGAAAAAAAGAAAAACCATCACGTTGTCTATAGAGATAAGGCCAGGACGTAGTTGCATGGCTAATGTATGGCCAAAGGTTTAAATGAACCAAGTCAAAAACTCGAAACTGTAATAAACAGTTTAGACAAGAGAGGACTAGGACATCGGCTCACGGCCACCATTCAAATACATTGGGGCTGGGCGATGTTACAAAGATTGCGAGATCCGAAAAACTCGAACTCTTCATCACTGTTTGACATGGTCGACCTCCAGTGGTGTTTGTTTCTAACTTATACCATACAATATTATTTCAATGCCAAGCTCGCAAAATGGCTATCTCAACTCAAATCTTATGTTAAGGTGGGACAGTCCCTTTAAAAGGATAGTGCCACTTACGGAGGATTTCTATAAAGCAACACAAAAGAGTGCTGGGAATTAACAATCATGTATGCTCTTGCTCAAACTTACCCTAAAGCAATGGATCAGCGTATCAGCGTATTGGCGAAACATTTTCTATTTGTGTCTGACTCAAAACCGTTGGTCCCAATTGTGCCCAGCACTAAATTCAAGATGACTGCCCTCATCCTGTTTTGGCGCAACTGTTACGTGTCCAAGTAGCGCGCCCAAAGTCGATCGCGTCCGAATTCGCCGAGACTTGACCTTGAAACGTCCATCTGTGTGATAGGGTAACGTTATTTTACTTTTATGGCCCGAAGCAGAGCCAGACATTTTTGGTTTTGCTGTTTTGATAATTAAAAAATATAATATTGTTGACAATATAAAAAGTGATTCAAAATAGTGAGGAGGCGACTACAGTTTTACGAATAATTGCCAATCATTGAAGGTGTAAATGTGCTTTTTTGAGTTAATGGGGGAGTTTCGGGAACCAGACTTTGCAGGTGAAATCGGACACGCTACTTAATCTACCGATATACACCAAAAACTCGATATTGGCCTGCGAAGTGGCACTCTCCTTTTAAGTATAGTATAGGGCTATTTACCATGAGGTAATGACGGTCTGGACTGCGCGGTGGCTGACCACTGGTGGATCCAGGAGGGGAGGGGGGCATCAGGGGCAAATGCCCCCCATAAAACCGCCTTAAATTGGCGCAAATTTACACATTTCCTTATCTAGAAAGAGATCTGCGCAACTTCTACTAAGGAAAGTTTATCTTAAAACGTCCAGCAATGCACAAGGGAGCAAAATCCGATGATTTTTGTATCGACTTTTTTCGGGGTGATGCCCCCCATGGCGCCAAAAACTAAATCCTAGATCCGCCAATGTGGCTGACTGTTGCCGGCGCGGTGGCGTCGAACGTGACCTCCGCGGCTGCTGGTGACCTTGTGCGATGGACCGGGTGCCGACTGGCGGGCCGGCTCCGATTACCAGCAGTGATCGGGTGTCGCCAGGAGCTGGCCGGTCACAGCCGGTCACAGCCGGTCACAGCCGGCCGGCCGCAGCCGTCTCAGCTGCCCGCTCAGGCTGGCCGCACGGCACGGCAGGCATAGCAACTGGAGATGCAAAATTATCCTCCCAGCGTCACAGCGCTGGGACGAGAACTGGTCACGGCGTGATGAAAGAAGATCCAGCCGGCGGCGCTAGGGCGAGCCAGATTGACAGGGGGGGGGGCACGACATCCCCAGGGGCCCTCTCAGCAAACACCCTCCCCCCCGAAAAAATGGCGCAAAAATAAAAATCGCACCGGATTTGGGCCACTTTATTTTGCAGGGCCCCCAAAAAAAGTTGCAGGGCCCCCAAAAAAAGTTGCAAAAAGGGACGTCACCGATAACTTTTTTGGTGAAAGAGTCGGACCAATATGAGGGGGGCACATGCTCCCTGTGCCCTCCCCTGGCTGCGCCCCTGCCAGCGCCATAGGGTGAGCATTGCAGCGCCGTGACTACAGCTGTGACTTGTCAGCTCATTCCTTTCCGTGGCCGTGACTAGGCTGTGACAAAAGATTCTGGATTTGCTGCACCTCTTATAGGAACATTGGCGAATCTAGGATTTGTTTTTTTGGCGCCATGGGGGGGAGGAGCATCACCCCGAAAAAGTTCATCAAAATGAAAACAAAAATCATCAGATTTCGCTCCCTTATGAATTGCTAGACGTTTTAAAATCAACTTTCCCTAATATGATGATGATGATTAGGGTTTTAGGGCGGACCGACAGCGAAGGTCACATGCCGCCCAAACTTTCCTTAGTACAAATTGCGTAGATCTCCTTCTACACCGGGAAATGTGTAAATTTGCGCCGATTTCTGACGGTTTGGACTTGGGGGGGGGGCATTTGCCCTTGATGCCCCCTGGATCCGCCAGTGTATAGGAACGGCCTAGGATGGCAGGGCAGTTCCAGGGACGGCGGGAACGGTAGTCCTGGGTACGGCCGGGTCGGCATGACAGCCCCAGGTACAGCTCTGTACAGCTCTCATGACAGTCCCAGGTATAGCTGTGCACGGCAGATCAGTAACAGCGGGACACGTCTGGACTGTCACGGGTTGGACAGATCCCCCGTGAGCAAAACAAATTCACATTATATATGGGTAAGGAGCGAAATTGGATTTTACCACCGACGATCCCCCCCCCCTTGAGCAAAATCCTGGCTTCGTGCCTGCGGGCATTGCTGCAGGGGCCAGGCGGCAGGCAAGCGACTTAGGACACCATCTTACCGTGAGACTCCGACTGACGTTAGTCGACCCCACTTACAGGGTGCACTTCGGCACCGGAGTGGAGCTACAGACGGAACACAGTACAGACGCCATCCCCTGTCCGTCCCGTCAGCAGCGTCTTACCTGTGCCGTCTTACACAGAGGCGATGCGGGTTGCCTACCAGCGAAGGACACTAATGCCGGCTACAAACGATATACGGTGGCGAGTCAACCGATAAAGCGAGATAGCGCTATCAAATTACGAAGGCATGTTGAAATTGGTAAATAGGTATTCCACTGGGATGGGCTAAAATCTGTCTCGCAGATAGGTGGTGGTGATAGTAAGTGCCAAGTGGTGCATCCCTAGAAGGAGACTAACTGACGACTGCAGGCGGATGGTGGATGGGATCCATAGCCAGCTGTTTTCAGTTGTTGTGTGCGTCGCATTCGGGACCATTCAAGACGCATATTAATTATTTTAAGCAACGTTTCTTGTAAATTTATGGTCAATTTATATAATTTCTGCATGTATAAACCAGGCAGTAAGGCACGTAACCAAGGGGGAGGCGGCGGGGCGGCCCCCTCCCACTTGGAGAACCGGCGGGCCCTTTTCGGCGCGCTGCGCGTGCCGAAAAAGGCCGACGAGACCGCGCAAAGCGCGGTATCATGGACCCTTTAATCCGCAATTGGCGGGGGGTCGAAAAACGCCCCCCTCAGGGATTTTCGTAATAGCTCAAAAGGGAACAACACTACCAACGCGAAACTTCAGGTAGGTACCTTCTCCTACATCAATTTGACGTCTTCAGTGCAACAATGTAAAAATCGTCGAATTTTTTCGAGCTACTTCAAATTGAGTGACGTCACTACACACGACTTTGACGAAAATATCAGTAAAACTAACATGCTGTACACAAGCAATCGATAAAGCAAAATGCAATCAAAAAACGTAAAAAGATAGCAAATGACAGGTAGAAAATAGCCATCTAGGATTTGTGAAAATGTACCCCCGAAAATAAAATAAAAAAACGAAAATAAAATAAAAAACGATATTTCGGAAAAACGTCCTTAAAATAAATTTTGTATTTTGTATTGTACATCAATTTTGATACCAGAGGCGATTCATGTGGGTGACTACCACCACGTGAAGGGTGTTGCAAGGTGTTTTGTCGCAAAAACTCCGCAACGGCTGGGCTGATTGTGCTCGAATTCGGTGTGTGGTTAGGGACCCATCAGCCGCCGCTTTTCCACTAGTCAGGGGTGGGGTGCCTCTGCACGTGCACACCCCTATTCTATATATCTCAGGAACGTCTGAGCCGATTGTGTTCAAATTTGGTGTGTGGTTAGTGACCTCTCAGCCGCCACTTTTCCACATGTTAGGGGTGGGTGCCTCTGCACGTGCGCACCCTTTTTGTACATCAGAAACTAATGACCCGGTTGAATTGAAATTTACCATACATTTCCTTCGCGCTTGCTCGTTCATCGCCAACTACGGCGCTTTACTGGTAATATTTGTATTGTGGAGTAAGTTTTCTTTGTATTTAATCTATATCACCCAAGGTCGCCGCCACCTCCCGAGGGTTGGGGAACGGAGACATTCTGAAGTCGATTCTTTCCATGCAACGTCCATATGCGTAATGTTAAAATAAAAAATGTTGGGGGACACGTTCCCCATCCCTCCTGTGGCGGGGCCCTGATGTCATCCCATTTCACATGTCTTTGCGGATCCCAGATGAGTCCCTGAACAGGTCGGAAGGGCGTTGAAAAGGTCGGGGCCCCTGGACGATCTGAAGGGCCCATGGGCCTTTCAACAATAAGAATGCAGTTGTGCAGGGAATATAATTCAAATTTTTGCGCCGCTGCGGGCGCAGTTAAACTACAGATTATATTATATGCGGTTAAAAAATCGTGGCGTTTCTCGGAGCATTTATGTGTTATATCGCTACTTACCTATATGATTGGGCGAAATAGTTCACTTAAGCACTTTATACTGCACTTTTTAACGCACAATAACATTTTAAAAGATCTGCACCATACTCAATGCGATGCTGGTATCGACGCCACGCTGGTATAGCTGATTCCAAATTAATGACGCTGGTTCCAAAGTTTATATGGCAGTTAGCTAACTCCAGCTCCTAAAAGTTGGTTTGCCCATGCTATAGGTCTGTCATACTGCATTTTTCATCCTTGTTACGTGTCATTTCATCCGTTTTTTGGCCCTTTCAACGCTTAGAAAGGGGCCCTTCCAACGATCGGGTAGGAACCCATTTGAGGCGCCGCCCCGGCTGGCTACGTGCCTGGTTCATGGGCCTCTCTGAGGATCCTGAGCGTCCTGGTCCAATCCAACTCATCAAAAGTTGAAGAAAAGAAAGGGGTCTTGCAAAATAAAGTGGCCGAAATCCGTAGTTTTTCATATCCAAGCTGTTTTGTTCGGGGGCCTTTCACCGCTCGGGAAGGGGCCCTTTCGAGCCCCCCCTGGACGAAATCCTGACTACGTGCCTGGTATAAACTGTGAACGAAATGTCAGTTGGCGGGCGATTGCGTCCCGTCAGCAGACAGACAGCATGTGAGCGCCATCATGGTGCGTCTGTGTGTGTTCTGCAGCCTGCTCCACTCTGCAGAGCCCACCGGGCGGGATGGTGGCGGCGGCGGCGGCAGACAGTGCAGACGGCCGCGCGGAACTGGGCCCGATTGTCTGTGTCCGGAGCACGGGGCCTCTCCCTCCACCGCAGAGCCGCACAGTTTCCACTGATGCAGGGGTTAACCGAGACGGACACGTCACACATGACACACGTCACACACACACACACACACATACTCACACACACACATACTCACACACACACACACATACTCACACACACACACACATACTCACACACACACATACTCAAACACAGGCAAACACATTGACGGATCCAAAACGGTGGTTGGAGGGACGGGTGGTTTTGGGGGCCAAATTAACAAATCTCACACATTTCTGGAAACGCACCGGATTTCGCTTGCTTATGCACTGCTAGCTAATTTAAAACAAACTTCCCTCGATACAAGTTGCTTATATTTCCTCTATGTCAGAAAATGTGTTAATTTCGCGCCGATTGCAGGCGGTTGGGGGGATATGACCGCTCCCCCTGGATCCGTTAGTGGACACACACACATTATCTGCCGGGAAGTTCCCGGCGGGGAGGACAGATGTACCCGTCTCGGCTGCACAACGGGTTCGCCAGCCGCCATGAGTCAACCCGCCCCCGCCCCCGCCAGCTCCCGGCTGTCACGGGACTGTGAGACCAGCGTGACGAAACACACATGCCAACCTGTTAGGTCTGCAAAATACAGTGGCGATACCGGGCCTGCTAATTTGTTTGCATTTGACCACTAAATGCTGAAAAACATAGATATAAATGGCCTTACAAGTTCCTCAATTGAGCCAACTGAATGTGATATTTTGACATTTATTTTATGTGCCGTCCTTCAGGTTTCTCAACATAACCAAAGGTAGATAATGTGCGTTAAAGGTAATATTCGATACTTGATTTTGCAGTTTTTTCTTCTTCTGATAAAAACAAAAATGCCGATAGATATTTTAATCCCAGATAAATATGCTATACAGATAATTAACATACAAAATATCATGACCTTTTCCTTGCAAAATGCAAATTATAATGCTATAAAAACGTTACTATTAGGTATGTAGTACTATTTCGGCCACAGCCGCGTTTCTTTTAAAGGGAATATTTCACCTTTAACATGAGGCATTGAACTGAGATAGGCAGATTTGTAGAACAGATAAAAAAATGGGTTGTGGTGAAAGAATCACCTCACTACGCTAAGTAATTTTGACACAGGACTAGAGGGTCCTTGTAGAAGACAAAGTTTCATTTCCCCGAAACTTCGGCGGTAGTATGCTGTATGACAGCATACCTGTTGACGACAGCATTGTGTCATACGCAGATTCTGCTGCAAACTAACCGCAATAGAGGTGCCACTTTTCTACCCACCTACCCACGTGGGTAGTTGTGGGTAGCAGAAACAATCATTTGGATGAAGTGGGTAGTTGGCGGGTAGCAAAATTTCCACAAATGGAAAAACATGTAAAATATATGGATTTTGATGGGAATTGGGATGCCTGAACAAATATAGGCACCTCAGTTAGTGAGCAGAGATCAACACAAAACAGTTCAGCAGTGGAAAATGAGTTATTCAATGGTAGACAAAATAATGGCAAATTGTATTTGTGGGTACTTGCGGGTAGCTGGCAGCCTATATGGTATGTGGGTAGTGGTGGGTAGTTGAAGGGGGTTTGCGGGTCGGGTCGGGTAGCTACAACCCTGAAAAGTGACACCTCTAAACCGCAACCATTGTCATTAGTAAATCACAACTGTTGTTGACGTTACCAGCAGCCCGCACATATATCCCTTTAGTCCGTCATTATTGTGTGCAATAGCTTCCGCATCAGCGTACCATTCCGCGCCGGACGGGGGGGGGGGGGGCGTTTAGACGCCCCTCAGGTTTTTCGAGGCACCGCTGTTTTTGGCACAACTGTCCGGGCATCAATTACCTACCTACATAATGTGAAATTGTTGACTTCGGGTCATCTCAGATCAGGTCACCAGGCCTGGTCACGTGATCCTACCTCTAAAAATAAGTTCGCGGTCGTATCACTGCCACAGTTTTTGGACCATCGGTTTCGTACTTGCACGATGTTATGAGGACATAGGTACCTACAATTCGGATATTTCGAGTTTTGTATTACTGACCTAAGGCTGTGTCAATTTCGTGATCTCCCCATTATAAATAAATGGAATAATATTCAAATGTTTTCTCCTTTGAGGATGCGCATGATATCGGTCCAATTCCTTCTGGATCATGCTATCATAGGTCATTCTTGAAGACCCATGTGTCATTTGTGTTCAGTGACTCTTACAGTCAGCCGAGGTCATCCGAGGTCACCAACACTTTTTTATGTCAATAACTCTCAATAAAATAAAGTATAATACTATAGGTGGCTCAATATAGTAGGTGAAACCGGCACCAACGAGTTTGTCTCGTCGAGACACGTCTCCCAATGTACAACATGACCGAATTGGGTCACTAATTGACATTGACCTGAGGTCAAATTTTTAAGTTTTCTTTACTTGATCATCATGAATATGTTTCGAAGCGCCTTGACGAGAAAAACACGATGGCGTCAACGTTATTGCCCCATATTGTTAAAGTAACCGTTTGTTCCTAGCTATCATAGTTCCCGAGACCTATTTGTGGATTTCTGGAGCCACGTCCTGAAACTGGAAAATCGGACATTTGATGACCTCTGGTGACCTCAATATTAATCTGATAAAAAATGACCGAAATAGTTTCAAATTTATTTTTGACCGGCTTCCCAACAGTGTTTTAAGTTTTCGTCTACTTCCATAAGAGCCGAGTTCGAAGGGGTGCGTCGAAAAGCCCTCCCCGCTCTGGCGAAGGTGGCGCCGAGCACCGGCACGGCGCGGGATATGCATGTCATCCAGGGGCGCATCCAGGGGGGCAAGGGGGAAATTGCCCCCTAAGGGTCACAGAAAACGTCTCTGATCGTCGCGCCGTAACTATGGAGCGCTGTGTTGTCACAGCAATTCAAACAGCGAGACCGGTGCAGAGGTGTGGCGCCGGTGCTGAGCGCAGGCCCTGCACAGGCGTGTGTCACAAGCTGATCACACACCAACACCAGCAGCCTCGGTGGCGGCTGCCGGAGCCTCAGTGGCGGCTGCCGGAGCCTCGGTGGCGGCTGCCGGAGCCTCGGTGGCGGCTGCCGGAGCCTCGGTGGCAGCTGCCGGAGCCTCGGTGGCAGCTGCCGGAGCCTCGGTGGCAGCTGCCGGATGCCTCGGTGCAGCTGCCGGAGCCTGGGTGGGCTGCGGAGCCTCGGTGGCGCTTTGCAGGACGCCTCGGTGGCAGTGCCGGAGCCTCGGTGCGCTACCGGAGCTCGGTTGGCGGCTGCCGGGAGCCTCGGTGGCCAGCTTGCCGGACTCGGTGGCGCTGGCGGAGCCTCGGTGACAGCTGCCGGGGAGCCTCGGCTGGCAGCGCCAGAGCCTGCGGTCAGCTGCCGAGCCTCGGTGGCAGCTGCCGGAGCCTCAGTGGCAGCTACCGCAGCCTCGGTGGCAGCTGCCGGAGCCTCGGTGGCAGCTGCCGGAGCCTCGGTGGCAACTGCCGGAGCCTCGGTGGCAGCTGCCGGAGCCTCGGGTGGCAGCTGCGCAGCCTCGGCTGGCAGCTTGCGGCGGAGCTCGGTGGCAGCTACCGGCACGCTCGGTGGCAGCTGCCGGAGCCTCGGTGGCAACTGCCGGAGCCTCGTGGCAGCTGCCGAGCTGGCAGCTGCCGGAGCTACGTGGCTGCACTTTAGAGTTCTACATGGCGGTGGCCTATCCCAATGCCAGCCGAACGCCATGGCTAATGGGGCGGGCCGGACTGGAAAATCTCTAGATCATGGCTGTGGCTATGGCTGCGGCTGCATAGTGAACCTGTTTTTTTATCAATCTTATCAAACCAGCACGGTTAAAAGGAGCCTTGGCATGTTGCCATAACAGTAGACTGAAAATAAACACATAATATGAATTTACAAGAATCCTCATGGCTCGCCAACGGCCAGCCATTGACATTTGGGAGTGGCTGTGGCTGGCTGTGGCTGTGGTGTCATGGCTGTGGGGCGGCTAGGCCAAGGAAAAGTGCAGCCATGTCGAACTCTACTGCACTGTTGGCAGCCGCTGCGTTCGCTCGGCCAGACGAACAAACGGACGGAGAGAGTGAGAGCTCTGGCGAGACCGACCTTGGCGCAAGATGCTCTGCCGGCGGCGGCAAAAACGCCTGCCGCAAACCCGACAGCGTGCAGGACGCTCGCGCGGCAGTCAGGGACAGATCAGCCCTAACAGGCAGTCAGGGACAGACCAGCTCTGACAGTCAGTCAGGGACAGACCCGCCCTGACAGGCAGTCAGGGACAGTCCTTAGCCCTATTCCCTGCGGGCGGCCATAATTACGTTAACCTGCGGAGGGGCAGATTCTGACCCCCCCCCCCACACAGATCTCGAGAACCACTGGGCCGATTTCGATGGGACTAAGGCCATTCGATTCGCCGTGAGAATATACTCTTTGAACCGATTTCAATGCCCAAAACGTTTTTGAGCTCACAATGTACTGGTCCTCAGCATATAAAAAGGACAAGTACCAAAATTAAAAATAATATGCGTATTTAGCCATAGGCGGATCCAGAACGGGTGGTTTGGGTCAGTTGAGGGGAATCCCTAAAAGTCTCGCATAATTCTGAAAACTCATCTGATTTCGCTTGCTTTATATATCAGTAACTGATTTAAAACAAACTTTCCTTGGTAAAAGTTTGCTTAATTCTCCTATTATCTCAGGAAATGTATCAAATTTGCGCCGATTTTTGGGTGGTTGGAGGGGGGCATGGCCTCGTGCCCACCCCCGCTCTCTGGATCCACCCATGCATTCGGCGGATGTAAAATGGGGGGGGGGATTTTCTTATAATACATATGTGCTGTCAGTGATTATTTGGAACGATATAAACGTCACATGTGACCTTTTTTGCTGTAATTTGTTGAATATTATATATTGCGCATAGGTATATCCAGGTAAACATCGTGGGGGGCATTATGTACGTAACGCCTTTTATCACCTTACTAAAGTTGGACCTAAATTGATGGTGGGTATCACCTCCCATTGTATGCACCTGAGTGCGCCTCTGCCACACAAATGTGTACAATCGAAATATTTATTATTTATACTGTAGTGACATCGTCTGTGACGCATTTATTGCACCGCAAACTACGAAGGAAGTATGCGCCGCACAACTGCATTCGTAACACCTCCCAAAAACATGAGCCTAACACCGCCTCTGCTAAGCTGATTTTTTTTTCTCTCGAAATTTTGAAAACACGCGTAATTAAATTCTAGGAATAGTCACAAAGTTTTAAGACGCTAAGCATAACGGTTTAGAAGCAGCAAGCGAGAACCTACCGGAAGGGGGGGGGGGCAGAATCTCCCCCCGCAGGGAATAGGGTTAACATGCCGGCAAGAGGTAGTCAGGGACAGACCCGCCCTGACAGGCAGTCAGGTACAGACCAGCCCTAACAGGCAGTCAGGGACAGGACCCGCCCTGACAGCAGTCAAGTTACAGACCAGTCCCTGACAGGCAGTCAGGGACATAGACCCGCTCCTGACAGGCAGTCCAGGGACAGACCCGACCCTGACAGGCCAGTCAGGGACAGACCAGCCCTGACAGGCAGTCCAGGGACACCCGCCCTGACAAGGCAAGTCAGGGACAGACCGCCTGGCAGGCGTCAGGGACAGACGCCGCCCTGGACAGGCAGTCAGGGACAGACCCGCCCTGACAGGCAGTCAGGTAAGACCCGCCCTGACAGGCAAGTCAGTAAGACCCCGCCCTGACAGGCAGTCAGGTAAACAGACCAGCCCTAACAAGGAGTCAGGGACAGAACTCCGCCCTAAAGGCAGTCAGGGACAAGACCCGCCCTATGGTCAGTCGGGACGACCAGCCTGACCGGCAGTTCAGGGGACAGACAGCCCTGACAGGCAGTTCCAGGTAACAGGCCCGCCCTGACAGGCCAGTCAGGGCAGACCGCCCTGAACAGGCAGTCAGGGAAGACCGCCGCTGACAGGCAGTCTAGGGACAGACACGCCTGACAGGCATCGGGACAGACCAGGCCATAACAGGCCCAGTCAGTACAGACCCGCTCTAACCAGGCAGTCAGGGGATCAAGACCCGCCTGACAGGCAGTCAGGGACAGACCCGCCCTAAAACAGGCAGTCAGGGACAGACCCGCCCTGACGGGCAGTCAGGGATAAGACCCGCCTGACAGGCAGTACCAGGGACAGACCCGCCTGACAGGCAGTCGGTAAGACCCGCCCTGACAAGGCAGTCAGGTACAGACCGCCTGACAGGCAAGTCAGGGACACAGACCCGCCCTGACAGGCAGTTCAGGGACAGACCCGCCCTGACAGGCAGTCAGGTAACAAGACCGCCCTGACAGCGCCAATCAGGTACAGACCGCCCTGACAGGCAGTCAGGGACCAGCCAGCCTAACAGGCAGTCAGGTCAGACCCGCCTAACTAGGCAGTCAGGGAAGACCGCCTGACAGGCAGTCAGGACAGACCCGCCTGACAGGCAGTCAGGGAAAGACCAGCCTAAACAGGCAGTCAGGGAAGACCAGCCCTGACAGGCAGTCAGGGACAGACCCAGCCCTTGACAGGCAGTCGGACAGACCGCGCCCTGACCGGCAGTCAGGCAGACCCCCTGACAAGGCAGTCCGGACAGACCGCGCCTTGACAGGCATCAAGAGACAGACCAGCCCTGACGGCAGTCGGGACCACGACCCGCCCCTGGAACAAGGCAGCGGTACAGACCTCGCCCATGACAGGGCGTCAGTAAGACCCGCCCTAACAGGCAGTCAGGGACAGACCGCCCTGACAGCAGTCACGGGACAGACAGCCCTGACAGGCAGTCCAGGACAGACCCCCTGACAGGGGCAGTCAGGGACAGACACCGCCTGACAGGCAGTCGCGGACAGCCAGCCCTGACGGCAGTCAGGGACCGCAACCCGCCTGACAGGTCAGTCAGGGACAGACCGCCCTGACAAGCAGTCAGGGACAGACCCGCCCTGAACAGGCAGTCAGGGACAGACCCGCCTAACAGGCAGTCAGGGAAGGACCCGCCTGACAGGCAGTCAGGGACAGACCCCGCCCCTGACGGGCAGTCAGGCAGAACCCCCTGACAGGCAGTCACGGCAGACCAGCCCTGACAGGCAGTCAGGGACAGACCCGCTGCTGACAGGCAGTCAGGACAGGACCCGGCCCTGACAGCAAATGTCAGGAACAGACAGCCCTTGAAGCAGTCAGGACAGACCGCTCTGACGGCAGTCAGGGACGACCGCCCTGACAGGCACGTCAGGTACAGACCATGCCCTGACAGGCAGTCAGGACAGACCCGCCTGACAGGCAGTCAGTACAGAACCAGCCCTAACAGGCAGTCGGACTAGACCGCCCTGACGCAGTCAGGACAGACCCGCCTCCTTGGGGGAAAAAAAACAGGCAGTCAGGGACAGACCCGCCGCTGACAGGCAGTCAGGACCAGACCGCCCTAATGGCAGTCAGGGACAGACCCGCCCTGACAGGGCAGTCGGGACAGACCCGCCCTGACGGCAGTCAGGGACAGACCCCGCCCGACAGGCAGTCAGGGACAGACCAAGCCCTGACAGACAGTCAGGGACAGATAAGCCCTGACACGGCAGTCAGGGACAGACCCGCCCTGACAGGCAGTCAGGGACAGCCCCGCCTGACAGGCCGTCCAGGGACAGACCGCCCTGACAGGCATCAGGGAAGAACCCCCCTGACAGGCCAATCAGGGACAGACCCGCCCTGACAGGCAGTCAGGGACAGACCAGCCCTGACAGGCAGTCAGGGACAGACCAGCCCTAACAGGCAGTCAGGTACAGACCAGCCCTGACAGGCAGTCAGGTACAGATCAGCCCCAGCAGGAGAGGAGGCGGCAGTCTGGGACAGCTCTCCTATCCTAACAGGTGCAGAGGAGGCAGTCAAGAACAGCATCCACCCAAACATTATGACCTACACGCATGACCGTACGGCGGAATCCCGAACAGTACGGTCCGTCTACAACAGTACGGTCCGCCCCGCTCTCCTCACTCTCTCCAGTGGCGTACAATCTGGTGTAACTATGCAATCCCCTACAGACCCTACCCTACAATCCCCTGCAGACTCGCTGAGGTAACCAGACAGTAATCAGGCAAATCATAGTCATCGGTAAGTTGCGCTTCCAAACGTATGCAGCTGCTTCATCAACAGATACGGTACGAGTAGTTACTGCTTGTATGCGTAAAAGACATTAAATCCTGCAGATGTTTTTTTTTTCGTGCGCGTTTGAACGCTTTCTTTCAGGTGTGATCACGGAAGCGGGCCGCGCGCGGCCGGCCGGTAAAAAGTCGCTCGGCGCGCCGCCGCGCCGGCTCCATTCATCGGCTAGAGCGGCGTTTTTGTCGCTGGTGCGCGCTGTGAGTGAGTACCGGCGCAGCGCGCTCCGGTCACAGAGAGTGAGAGTGCCACCGAGGAAAAACGCTACCTTGGCCGGCGCGTGGTCACAGCCGGAGCGGCAGTCGGAGAGCCGCGGTCAGGTCAGCAATCCGGGGAGCTTCGGTCAGATCAGGAAGCAGGGGAGCCGCGGTCAGGTCAGGAAGCAGGGGAGCCACGGTCAGGTCAGGAAGCAGGGGAGCTTCGGTCAGATCAGGAAGCAGGGGAGCTGCGGTCAGGTCAGCAATCCGGGGAGCCACGGTCAGGTCAGGAAGCAGGGGAGCTGCGGTCAGGTCAGGAAGCAGGGGAGCTGCGGTCAGGTCAGGAAGCAGGGGAGCACGGTCAGCGTCAGGAAGCAGGGAGCTGCAGTCCAGGTCAGGAAAGCAGGGCAGCTGCGGTCAGGTCAGGAAGCAGGGAGCTGCGGTCAGGTCAGGGAAGCAGGGGAAGCCACGGTCAAGTTCAGGAAGCAGGGAGCTGCGGGTCAGCAGTCAGGAAGCAGGGGAGCTGCAGTTCAGAGTCAGGCAAGCAGGGAGGAGCTGACGGTCAGGTCAGGAAGCAGGGAGCCACGCGTCAGGTCAGGAAAGCAAGGGGGAGCTTGCAGTCAGGTCAGGAAGCAGGGGAGCTGCGCGTCAGGTCAGGAAGCAGGGAGCGCGGGTCAGGTCAGGGAAAGGCAGGGGAGCTGCGGTTCAGGTCAGGGAAGCAGGGGAGCCACGCAGTCAGGTCAGGAAGCAGGGGAGCTTGCAGTCTAGGTCAGGAAGCAGTGAGCTGGCGGGTCAGGTTCAGGAAGCGGGGAGCTGCGGGTCAGGTCAGGAAGGCAGTCGGGAGCTGGCGGTTCAGGTCAGAAGCAGGGAAGCCACGTTTCAGCGTCAGGAAGCAGGGAGCTTGCGGTCAGGTCAGAAAAGCAGGGGAGCTGCAGTCAGGTCAGCAGAAGCAGGGGGAAGCTTGCGGTCAGGTCAGGAAGCAGGGAGCACGGTTCATGGTCAGGAAGCAGGGGAGCTGCAGGTCCAGGTCAGGAAGCAGGGGAGCTGCGTCAGGTCAGGAAGCAGGGGCTGCGGCAGGTCAGGAAGCAGCGGGAGCCACGGCCAGGTCAGGAAGCAGGGGAGCTGCGGTCAGAGTCAGAAGCAGGGCTGCAGTCAGGTCAGCGGAAGCAGAGGGAGCTGCGGTCAGTACAGGAGCAGGGAGCTGCGGTCAGGTCAGGAAGCAGGGGAGCTGCGGTCAGGTCAGGAAGCAGGGGAGCTGCGGTCAGGTCAGATGGTAAGGGAGCCGCGGCCAGATCTCAGGTCAGGTCAGCTGACGGTCAGGTCGAGTCAGGAGGCAGGCAGGTTGCCGCTGTCAGGTCAGGTCAATAGGCGGTAAGAGGAGCCAGGGTCAGGTCAGTCCAGATCAGATCAGGTCAGCTGGTGGTTACAGGAGCTGGGGTCAGGTCAGATGGCGGTCAGGGAGCTGGGGTCATGTCAGGTACGGTCAGCTGGAGGGCAGGGGACCGTAGTCAGGTCAGGTCGGGTCATGTCAGGGCAGCTATAAGTCATGGATGATGATGATGATTTGGGTTGAAGGGCGCCTCAACTGTAAAGTTATGTGGCGCCCATAATATAAGTCATGGGAGCCGGGGCCAGATCAGGTCAGGGGAGACGGGATCAGGTCATGCCAGGCCAATTTAAGGTCAAAGGTGTGGGGGTCAGGTCAGGTGAGTCCGGGTCAGGTCAGGTGGCGGTCAGAGGAGCCTATTTAATGAGTGGCAGTGGCGTTGTGCGGAGCGCTGAGCGATGAGGCAGCCAAACTCTTGAGTGCAAGGTGGCGCTCCTTGGACAGCCTGGAGGAGCCTCTGACAGAGTGAGGAGACACCCGGAGGAGCCTCGGACAGAGTGAGGAGACGCCCGGAGGAGCCTCGGACAGAGTGAGGGAACGCAGGCTCTGAACCGCTGCACCTGTCCCAGCCACCGGCGCTGTCATCGGCTGCTGCCGTGAGAGTGGAGCTGCCCTGGTCACGGGTCCACGGCTGGCAGCAGAGACGGCGAGTTACCGACTGCCAGCATCTGCTGGACGGAGCCGGGCACTGCTGGACGGAGACGGGCACTGCTGGACGGAGCCGGGCACTGCTGGACGGAGCGGGCACTGCTGACGGATGACGGGCTACTGCTGGACGGAGCCGGGCACACTGCTGGAAACGGAGCGGGCACTGCTGACGGAGCCGGGCACTGCTGGACGGGAGCCGGGCGCCGGGCACTGCCTGGACGGAGGCGGGCGCCGGGCACATGCTGGACGGAGCCGGGCACTGCTGGACGGAGACGGGCACTGCTGGACGGAGCCGGGCACTGCTGGACGGAGACGGCTGAGAGCGGAGACCGCAGAGCTCGCCCGCTGGTGTCCCTCCGAGACCAGACGACGGGCCACAGCGAGAGGACCCATGATCTCGGTGGACGGGCCACAGCGAGAGGACCCATGATCTCGGTGGACCGGCCACAGCAAGAGGACCCATGATCTTGGTGGACGGGCCACAGCGAGAGGACCATGATCTCGGTGGACGGGCCACAGCGAGAGGACCATGATCTCGGTGGACGGGTCACAGCGAGAGGACCCATGATCTCGGTGGACGGGCCACAGCGAGAGGACCATGATCTCGGTGGATAAAGGATCCAGATTATGTACTGCGAGGATCCTTCCTTGGGATCTACGAGCAAGTCTGGTAACACACCTACACGTATATTTAATATTGACATTTCAGTATATCGTGTGATACGATTTCCAACTGCTCGATAAGTGTATTCAGGTAAAGTGATTTCCTTCAAGCTCTTTATCGAACGTTACTCTTTACTCCAATAGCATACGTTTGCATGGGCGTCGAAAGCCAGGGGCACGAGGCAAGTTCCCAAACATTTTCGGACTTTATCATCCCGTCTTTTGGGGTTGCATGGAAAGAATAAGCTTCGGAATGGCTCCGTCTTCAAACTTTCGGAAAGTGGAGACGCCATCGTATGCTCGTACGGCAATTCACACTCGAATAACAAATGCTAGCTCGTTCAGCGGAAGTTGTAATGTCTCATGACATCAAAATACCTTCCATAACATTTATTTTACAATAAATGTAGAAATGCTTTCCGGACCTTACCCACGGCTGCATGAGGCACCATTTCACACATCTCAATACTAGCATCGATGTCAATGTTTTACAGCACACGCATACTCATTAGACATTACTCACACAATCATCACGCCCACTCACAATCTAACGTACAGAATACAAAGGTCTGACAGGTGCCGGTGCCGGCGGACCAGGGCTCAGACACTAGCAAAGCCACGCGTTGCCGCGGATCAGGGGCTCAGACTCTAGCGAGCCGAGCTACGGTGGCAGCCTACCTTCCATCCTGCGGAGCTGGTCGTGTCGCCCTTATCCTTGAACCACGGAATGTTGGCCACCATCCACTCGTACACCTGGGCGAGCGTCAGCCTCTGCTCCGGCGTGCTCAGGATCGCCTGCGTGATGAGGTCGGCGTAGCTGTGCGGTCCCCATGCGTTGCGGCGGCTGGAGCCGCGCGCCTTACTGCCGGCCGCCGGGGCCGGCTGCTCGGTCGCTGGAGGCGCAGACGGCTCGGGGAGGCCCGCTCCACCGTAGCCGGCACTGAAGCCGGCGCCTCCGTCCCAAGATCGCTCCGGTTCACCGACAGAGTCCGTCATCTATCTCTCTCTCTCTCTATCGGAGCAGTCACGTGTGCCGCGCGGCCGTCCGGCCACCACTGACTGCCGGTCGGCCGGCCGGCGCCGTCACCCGCCCCTCGCCGCCGCCGCTGACACCGACACCGCCGCCAGCACACAACCCTTGCCCGCCGCGCCGGGACGGCCGGCCGGGCAGGCTCAGCCTCGGCCGACCGTCGGTAGATGGCACGGCCGGCGGCCACTGCGGCGCCTGGCTTCACACTGGACGATTCAGAGCTGAGCGAGCTCTGCTACGGATGGTGGTCCCTGCCGACCCACAGCGCATGTCACGAGCCATCGGTTAACCCTGCCGACCGACAGCGCATGTCACGAGCCATCGGTTAACCCTGCCGACCCACAGTGCATGTCACGAGCCATCGGTTAACCCTGCCGACCCACAGCGCATGTCACGAGCCATCGGTTAACCCTGCCGACCCACAGTGCATGACGCGAGCCATCGGTTAACCCTGCCAATCGACAGTGCTCGTCACGAGCCATCGGTTGGCTGATTGGTTGGTTTGTGGACCACCTCTAGGGTTTGCTGATACCAGCAGTGAGCCGGCCCGATCCGAGAGCAGGCTTGCGATGCAGCAGCGCACTCAAAACTACCCATATCGCCCGGTAATCAACCTTCCGTAAATGGAACGTTAGAACCCATTCAGCGTGAGCTAATTTCTCCTTCCAGCCGATCCTGCCCCCCCCCCGTGTTTGCACCAACTTATCGATTAACATCTGAACCGATTCCAGTACGTTAAATGCTAAAAAAACATGCCCAGGTCTGCATTTAAAGTAGTTGATTGTTGACACGACATGGGTCTGTTCCCGTGACGCCTCGCGGGAGGAGTTTAGAGCAAGTTGGAGCGGCCCAGAGCAGCCGTGTGGGAGCCGTCACGGGAACGATCGGAGGGAGGAGGTATCAGCTGTTTGCGTCGAAGGTTGGGTTGGGTATCTGTCGACATTAACAAAAGTATCAGCCTCCTCCAGCTGTCCCACCTCGATTTCGGAAGCAGGTTTGAGGAGTTTATAGGTTTCGAGCTAAGTTGGATGAGCTTGGAGCAGCCAATGGAACGACCGAAGGAAGTTAGAGGAGGTTAGAGGCAGTTAGAGCAAGTTGGAGGTGCCACGGGAACAGACCTTATGTGCACCCAAACACGACAATGTTTATATTAGCCGGTTTCACAAACTGGCTATAGTCACATTTAAGCTGGTTTTAAGGGTCGGTGAGTCCGTTTTGACTTATTAACTGAAATGAGGGAAGACAGAGTTGAATTAACTAAAACATTGAATGATAAGTTGAGACGGAGTGAAGTATCTCGGTTTTATCTCGAGTCTATGGAAAACACAGTCATTGTATTTTGCCATTCGAGTCTCATAAATTTATGTGAGCCAGAGTTGAATAAAAGTGCGGCAAGTAAGAGTATCTTATCTTAACCGAGTACAAAATCAAGTTGGAGTAACGAAAAACTGAATCAGATTTGGGCAGGCTAAACCGAAAATGTAAACACTTAAAGTCACCTTTTTGAAAGTTGTATTAAAAATTTGATATACGGGGTGGGTGTTTTGAGCTGAAAAACTAATATAGCATTTGTATTGACGATAGATGGATATCCGTCGAACAACGGACATGTTTCTCTTTTCTCCTTCATTGCCTTACACAAACCTTTGACAATGTATGACGGCGTGCATATGGCCAAAAATACAAATACTAATACAAACATTAAATTAACTGTCCAGTGGGCAGTCACTGTAACCGAATCAGTGGTAAGAACAATCGGTACCATTTACTCATGGTAATGGTTACGGCTAGTTTGCGGCAGACTCTGCGTATGACGCAATTCTGACGCCAGCGAGTATTACAACATACTTCCGGCGAAGTTTCGTGGCCCGATCGGGGCACGAAACGGTATCTTCTAAAAGGGACCCACTAGTCCTGTGTCGAAATTACTTAACGTAGCGAGGCAATTATTTCACCACAAACCATCTTTCTTTCTGTTCTACAAATGTCCTATCTCAGTTCAAAACCCCATGTTGAAGGTGAACTATTCCCTTTAAGCATTTGGGGTGAAATTGAGTCGCAATTTGAGACAATCACAAATTATAGTCGAGCACAACATTGGTTAAATCTTTCGAAATGGTAGCATTGCTATACAAAACATTTAAGAACAGATAGATTAAACGTTTATTGAGGCACAAAGAAAAGTCTTACAATCGTGCAAATATCTCCATAAATTATTAACAAAATCGCCGTTGTGTTATCAGACAGAGGAGCAGGGTCGCGTGGCGGGGCTCGCGGCGCCGGTCGGTCGGTCGGCTCGGGGCAGTCCTTCCTAACCCGGCACCGCACCGCTCCACTCCGCGGCTAAAACGTCATATAGGGTCCGTCGCCGGCCGGCGGGGTCGGCGTCCAGTCCAGTCCAGTCCAGGGGGCAGCAGTCAGCTGCGTCGTCACAAGAGTCCCGTGTCTGTCTGTCCGTCTGTCCGTCCGTGCGTCCAGTACGTCCAGTACACTGACGGGCCGTCAGTGGACTCCTCTCTATCTCACTCCCACACTCTCCTGTCACTCTCGCTCTCTCTCTCTCTCTCTCTCAGCTGAGACAGCCACTCAGCGCGGGGCCGGCGCGCCTATCAAACAGACGTATAAAACAGGCCGGGCGCGGCATCGGCCGCAGCTGCTCCCCTCAGCAGTCCATCGCACGCACCACATACATACACATACACACACATACACGTCACCCACTCCCACGACAGGGCAAGGCAAGGCAGGGCAGGCAGGCAGCGCCTTCTCACTCGCGTGACGCGCACCGTCAGTACCCGCATTCATCCGGCTTGCACGCGCTCAGATCAGCCGACACCGGCGTCCGCTCACTCTCACTCACCGACGTCCACTCTCACCCACTCTCACTCACTCGCTCTCACGGCCATTCACTGCAGTGTATCACAGTCAGTTTGCGTGTGGCGCACGGCGCCGAGGTCTGTCGGTCGGGAGGCGCACGGCCGGCCGCGGGCTGGGCCGCCGGCTGACTAGAGGGCCCGGCGGGGTGGGCCGCCGGCTAGAACTGGATGTTGGCCGGCGGGTCAGTGGGCGCCGAGAACTGGTACTCGCCGTGCGCGTCAGCCGGCGCCACCTGTGTCACCTCCTCCTCGCTGCCGAAGTACGTCTCGATGATGCTGAACGCCTTCTGGTAGATCTCCTGGTTCTTGTTCGACTGTAGGAACTCGATCTTGTCCAGGCCTGCGGGCACGGGGGTGAAACAGGACAGTGCCGGCACGCGCAGTTTACCAGTCTGGTCACAGCCCACAAATCCAAACAGCAACCACAGATCCAGTGCCAACGAATAGCACCAGCGAGAGCCTAGTAACACACTTTGCTTAAAGGGAGTGTGCCTACTCACGTCGCTCATGTGGAATTGTTGATACTGGTCTATAGAACATATTTTTCTGAATTTAGCAATTACTTCATTTCTCCAGATTCATTCTAGTTGTTAAGATATTCCAAATTCGCTAGGATCGGTATGGAAACACAACATCATTGGCATTCGCCAGAGGCTTTCGCTACTAGAAGCCCTAACATCAATCACACTGCTAGCAAATATCTTAGCGCTGACCAATGAAAAACAGCTCGTGCGTGCTGATAGCAGCTGCCGAACAGAGCCTCGGTAGTCGGTGGCCGTTTTAAATTGTTCGTATGGAAAGTTGGCTTCGGTCTAAGGTGCGCCCTTCAAGATAGCATCTTCTTTACTCTGTTCATAGTGGCGATTGTTTATGGATATTGAAACTAAACAATATGCAAATCAGAATATAAGTAAAAATTTCACTGAAGGTGCCANCCAATAATCAAAGCAATTGCTTCTTACCGTAATAAAAATATATTTGACATTTCAAAAGAGTAGGCACACTCCCTTTAAGGTACTCGACGCAGGCCGTTCGTTTTTAAGCGACCCGGCGCTGGAAACATACGGTATATGTTTCAAATTACACTAATTGTAGCTATGCGCAATGTAGATGGAAACAAGTAAAAAATAAAAATAAAGCGTAAAAAGCTATATAATAATTCTGAAACAGCATGAAACTCTTGTCCAATAGCCTGAGTTATCGTAAATGAATATCGTAAATTAATAAATTAAGAGTCGAGCCAGATTTGCGCGAGTGATATTCCCAAACTACATGATTAAACAAATACTGTCATCAAATACGTGTGTGCACAGTGCTGCAGTTGACCACGGCTGGAGGACGTTCTGGTGTCGGTTGGAGCCGGCTCGCTTCAGTGATACCCTAGCCAGGACCGGAGTCTGGTCTGGCCCAGTTGCGGTGGGGGCTGAAGGCTCGCTACAGTGATACCCCGGCCAGGACCAAAGTCTGGCCCAGTTTCGGTGGGGGTTGAAGCGGAGCATGTTAAAACAATGGCCGGCGACAACTGGAGAAATTAGTAGGCACGGATTAACTGAGATCGCATCCCGCCGGGACATTTTCCACAAATCTGGCAACGAACATCCGCTAGGACACAATATCTAGAAGGAAGTAATTATTTTGTATTGCAGACATTGTCCCCTCGTCGTCAGCATCCCCGTCGGAGCGTCTTTGTTCGCTGCTGGTGTAAACCATGGGTGAGGGCACACAGACAAGAAAAACTTTCCCTCAGCTGTCGGAAATTCTCGTAAACTTTCCCTCTGTTGACAGAAATTATCGTAACGAGCTGCGATATGTCAGATAAGCGTTGAGCTGTATGCGGGTACAAGTCTTTCTTAGCAGGGCGAAAATGTTAAGCAGATGGAGAACTAGCAGACCAAAAACGTGTCTTGAAAATAGGATCACATCTTGAAAATACAGTTTAGTGCCAACAGTATGCAGTTTTACGCCAATACAAAATAGCCGCAACACCTTCTTATTATAGAGTATGTTTCATCTTTGAATTGGTTTTGAACTGAGATAGCCATTATCTTTGGCCGATATTGAAATGAATAAATTACTGAAAAACAATTGTTTCCAAAACTTTATACCGTTAGTAAGCAGTTTAATGTATAATTTACCAAATGTATATATAGGCTAGTGCCGCCGCTGATTGGCTGAGAGCAACTTCAAGATTGCTGGTCCTGGGAGGGGGAAAAATCGAACCATTGCTGGATTACCTGCTGCGAGTACGATAAACGATAACAAAAGACATGTTTGTATTTGAGTAGCCAGAATTGTCTACAAAGATTGCGCCTTTTCTCTAAAGCTCTCTATAGCTCAATAATGACGTAATTGTCCCCCCCCCCACCCCAAAAAAAAACTTTTTGATAAACAAATATCACCATCGTTTTCCGCAGCGCTTACTTCCTATTTGTATTACAACGGGCGTATATATTTGACAACTTTCAGACAGGTGAAAGGTCTACGCGAAGACCCTTTAACACAGTGAGAGGAGCCCACCGCACAGTAAAAGTGACATGTTCTCATTCACTGCCATTCGCAACAACTACAACGGTGACCCTAAAAATGAAGTAGCGGTGTCATGAACAATGGTCTTGCGTTTGTTCCGCGCAACAGTTTATCATTGCGTTACTTACGAAACTGTCATAATTTACCTTAAATTCATATATTACTATTTCAACGCCAAATGACAAACAACGTTTCCAGAACTCACATTGCACAATGCACATTGCACACATTACTGCAATGGTCCCCAATATAGAAGAACAGTTGACTGGGCAGTGGGTACCAGCTCTTGAGCAGCCTTATCATGCTGCCTTTTTCAGCTCACTATGTCTCAATGTCTCAGAGCAGATCCTGGTTGCCACTAGCACCGTATTATTTCCAGCTGGCAATAGCTTAAAAGCAGTACCACGATCCCGTCAGTGTTATATAAAGTGTCAAGATCAGTGAGCTCTCCACCATGCCAGCGCGGCGTGTGGTGCTAGTGTGCCGTGACACGTATATAATATGTATGTTATATCAGTACCCGGCAGCGCCGTGCAGGCGGAACCAGTGGTTGGCCCGGGCGGCGCAGGGGGACGCGTGGGGGAGGTCGTCAGGAGAGACATAAAGGATGGCGGCGTCATAATGGGGTTACATATTTCTAGATGTTATGACTGGTCTCTGCTCAGGGGGGCTATAACGGCCGGCGCTCATGGTCCCCTCCGTTAGGCAGACACCACACTTAGCCACTATTGGCATAAAGTATACCCGATGCGCTCTGCCGTGAAACAGACCCTCGCTGGTTCGGCCCACGCCCCCGAGCTCCGCCTCGGTGCTCAAAAGCTATTTGGGATTGAGTGAATGACGAGTAAACATAGTTATATCTCTATTACGTGTCCACTGGACCGGCTATCACTCTCACCGCACCCCCCCACCAGGATAACAACACGACCGCTCCTGGTGCGCAAGTGCTCGGTGGTGTACCGATGCGCTTCAAACGATGAGAACACTCTATCGAACATCCAGTAAACGTGTACGCCTACTAAAGCTCATGTCGACTGGGAGTTGCTCGAGTGTAGAACTTCACTTGCCGTGGGACGAAACTCCGTGACGAGAGGTTTGTTAAGCTAACGTCACAGGGGTATAAAATAGTAATGAGGATGTGCATAGTAGCGCAAGCTAGGCAGCGGCTGCTGAAGAGACATCTGGGACATTGAGCACTCGTGAGCTCGGACCAGGAGCAGAGGGCAGCGCGCCATGAGAGCACGCGCACTCTGTGCGTTGCCAAAAATGACAGGGCTGCGTAACTGGCGCCCGGCTACACTGACTCCAGGAATTCGGTCAAGACTGGCGCCAGGCCTTGTACCTATCTGATCTTCGAGACTGGCTCCGAGAGTACATGTAATTCTGGGACTGGCGCCGGCATACCAATCTTATTCGGAACACTCGGATGTTCCAATTTATTTGTTGTAATTTGAATAATCATTGGGCGTGGCAAAATTTGTTTTGCGAATGTAGGACGCATAATTATCAGCGAACGAGCGAGGAGTGTAAAATTGTACACATGATTTGTGGAGAAAATGCGTTTTTTAGCAAATAGAATATGAACATTTTTTAAATGTGGCCGTATATATTTATGACATGATCTGAATGTAAGTGTAGACACACACCACGTAAGATATATGATAAATTCTTGTTGCTGCGTCTGGGAAACAAAACAGCTTAGAATCCCCATGAACGATTGTTTTATACGTCAAATAAATTACGCTATAATATTTCATTTGTTCAAGGAGAGACAGAGCCACACACTAAAGACAAGTTACGAATTTTGAGTGAATGCATACTGAGAGACGCTCAGCCAGGCAACCATGGCATAATAAGAGAAACCGTACGTCGACTATGATTTACCTGCATAGCGTGAAGGCTGCGGTCCTTTGTATGCTTGTTCTGCTTAACAACCTGATAACGCATCTCATACAACTGCAACGAGAGAGGTTCGGATTGCGTCGTAGGACTCCTTGTTGATTCATCACTGTACTCGTACAAGATGATCAGCAAAATATCATGACATATCGACCGCTTTTGTTTACGATTCTACAAAGAGCACAATAGGGGGCAAAAGTCTATATTCGAACGCCGCTCGCGGCGATATAACGATTAGCCGAGTTGTATTTAATTATTGATAAGGGTCTCTTTAGCATTCAATAAATCTTAGCTTTTTACGCCAGCTTCCGATGAAGTAGGTGTCATCCGGTGTGGGGTAAAGAGGAGCAATATACGTAAATGTCGAGTATACTATTTTGACATTTTTGATGCTAGAGGTTAGAGTGGAGAGGCAAAAGAGCGTCTTTCAAAGTCATTGAGAGAAGAGGGCATCATGATCTGGACCTGAGGCTTGAGTACAAAATCTGTAGCTACTAACAAAAACTGCTGATTTGAGCATCAAACAAACAGATCGCTCTTTTTTATTCGCTGTAGTATTTTACAAGATCGTTGGCAAATATAGTGTAAGACGTAATTCACTCTTCGCTATTCTACCACACCTATTCAGGTCAACCGTATCCAAGAGTCAATTGCTCGAGTGTTCATGAGTTGGTAGTCTTGTCGAGGGGTATATTATCGTCCTACCACTCCATCCTATCATGCTTCGTCTTCTCCCTAGTCCCATAGTGAGCCAAGTCGTCTACCAATAGTCAGCTCACAATCTTAAGATTACGAGTATCAGTACTTTGGCATCGTCTCAACCGCAACCTTAAATCGTCCAGATTTGCGAGCGATCAATCGCGTTGTGTGTCGCCAACTCGCCATGCCTGCGCTGCCTCATGTTACCTTGTCTGCATCAGTGCCGTCACTTAGCCGCGTCTGTTCTACTTTGCGTATCAAATTCACCGCCTAGCCATCGCTACGGCGCTATATAGGAGCGCTCAACTGACACTATCACATACTGAACGGCCTGTGGATAACGATCGAGGACGTCGACTAGCTAGGGACGAGCTAAGAGCTGTATGCTGGTCGGCATCAAGCTAAACCAGCTTGCTTTAGGACTCCCCTGCTCATTGGTCCGTCACTACCACTTCTCCTCCACACTCTCGCGAAAAACCAGCTGATTGTCTCTAGCCGAGAAGCACTGCACTTGGACGAGTTCCGCGAAGCCGAGTAAGCCCGGCCCAGATGCAGGCAGGTAATCGAGTCTTCTAGTACAACTTCAGTCCTGAATCAACCACAGCCCGCAACCATTTTCAACGGAATCAGGATGTGCACACTACAACATTCTCCGAAGCTCCTCTTCATGTTCCTTCCTACGAGCCTATACTTCTACAGAGACACGTCGTGTTAGCCTTTCTGGCTCGTCTGGCACTGTAGTCTTTTCATGAGATTATATCTGCTCGGGAGCGGCCTTCCCGCTAAGAAACTACACCAACTTGACATCTTTACCAACTCGTCTTCGCATCCTGACCCTATCATAACGGGTCTTTATGGTCTCTGACACAGACCCACGAATACCGATATCTCACCGGGAGGGAGCGCATTTCTTAAAGGAGGGTCGGGACCAATCCTCCGCGGAGCTAGCCATCCCGAGCCTGCGGTAGGAGGTGGAGGGGTGTATTTCCTCAAGAGTGATCCTGTTATTCTGAACTACTCCTAACACAAAGCACTCGCGTCTTGAAATGCTTAGTGTTCTGTCTCAAAACCGTTCAAATCCTGTTGTATGTCCTCATCCTCGCTCGCTTGCTTATTAATCCTATTTCAGTATATTTTATATATGAGTTCTCCTTAGTCTTTCTCAACTAGGAAACGATCGGATTCAAACTGGTATACCACACGTGCCATATGACAGCTCATTACATCAGATGCTTCATTGCCATTGATCATTATCAGGTCTGTATAAGATCATCAGGCCACTATAGTCATCTGAGTACATTACGCATGCTAACATCTGTATCTTATTTTAACTGTTTTAAGATACTTTCGTATTTCGTTATATTTAAACTTGGTACTAGTATTCGCATAGGTTTAACCCGTTATGATGGTTCGCCGTTTTTATTAATCGCATATCATGTGTTAGCTGACATGTAAGAGCTGTCTTGTAGGAGCTTCTACTGTGCATGACAAACTATGTCCATTGGCCATCTGTGTGATACCTTCCGTGGCCTCTGCATTTCAGCTCCTAAGCAGTCCTTACTGCAACTATCCTAATGGCGCGACGGTACCTAATGACAATACAATACGTCATGTATTTTTTTAGCGCTAATGAATGGTAGATTTTCTTCCTTAGAAAATGTGCATCAAATATTAAAAACAGGAAGCCAAGCAATCAAAATAATATTGTCATAAAAGCGCTGTGAAAATGCTTGATCAATGCGATAGACATTCGACAATGTGCATGAAACAAACTATGTGAACAAAAAAATAATGGCCTACATGAAACCTACATGACCTACCTACAACCTACATGAAAACGACCTGCATATTATGCTGACTAAAATATATATATATATATATATATATATAATGTTACATTATTGTAAGATGCAATGAACTGAAAGGGCTTTCGTTTCGCCTTATGCCATATTCAGAGATATATAGGTACTAATGGAACTTTAACCCGCGCCGGGCCGGGGGGGGGGCGTTTAGACGCCCTCCCCTCAGGTTTTTTCCGGGATATCGGGAAAACGGCGGCGCCGTAGCAACGCAAATTTTCAATACCTGTTCATTCACTTTGCCAAGCCTTCGCATTTTTGACTTCAGGCATGAGGTCAGGTCACCAGGCCGGGCCATGGACCCGCCCAAAAAAGTTGCGCCCTACCAAAGCCAGAGTTTTTTGTTGATCCGGTTTCGTACTTACAGGATTTCATGAGGCATCCCTACCTAATAGTTGTTTATCCGGATTTTGTCATATCGTGACTAAGTCAGGTGCCATTTTTTGAACTCTCCATTATAAAGTCAATGGGAAATAATTCAATGCCTTTCCCATTCCTAGGATACGCATGATATCAGCCCAATTCCTTCTGTATCATGTTATTTATAGGGCCATTCTTGAAGACCAGAGGTGCAGTCTTTATTCTGGTATCCCTATAGGGTCAGCCGAGTCATCCGGAGGTCACCGACACATGTTTTGTCATAACTCTCCGATACAATTGAGATAGAGAATTGAAAACAGCACCAGTGTGTTTATCTCCGTTCAAGACGCGTCTCCCAATGTAACCATGACCTTCTTGGGTCACCACTTGACCTTGACCTGAGGTCAATTTTTTGGTTGTGATTAACCTGTAACCACTATTACATGAATTCGAGCGCCTTGACTAGACAAACACGATTGTCACAATCTTTTCCCTTATCTTACTTTACTGTAAACAGTTATTCGTGGAAAAAACATTTTTGGAAAAATAGCCTTTTTGACTTTCGATGACCTCTGGAGCCCAAACTATTGACCTTAGATGGATGGAAATTTTGAAGGCCTGGGTTGCGATTTCAAAATTTTTAATAGCTATCTATAGCGGGTCTTAACATGTTTGCTCCTAGCTATTTCATAGTTTCCCGAGATATATGGGGGTATCTTGGATCTAAGTCCTAAATCTTAAAAAAATTGACCTTGATGACCTCTGGTGACCCTAATATCGACCTGAGAAAAATTTTCACTGAAATAGTTCGAAATCGCTTTGACGAGCTCTCGAATGGTGCTTTTGGTTTATGTCTAGGTCCTATAGGAGCCGAGTTAGAAGGGGGCGTCGAAAGGCCCCCCCCCGGCCCGAGGAAGGTGGCGCCGAGCACCGGCCCGGCGCGGGTTAATATCCCGTGCATCCTTATTTCAAAACCTAGCAGGGCATTATGAGAAATGACGTACCTATTTCAAAACACACTTATGAAAGTAATCATCAATTCGAATGATTTTATAGGAAAAATACTGATATAATATAAGGTTTGACAAAGCTTGTACTCTGACTGACAGCTCTGGTGTCCGTCAACTCATGAAGGTGGCGCCACTGATTCTCGGTGTGAGTAATCAGCGAAAGGTATGGTCCCAGATGCACTATAAGATCTGCGGCAGCTCAAACCTGGTCCAACTAAATAAAGGTGACGTCACTGATATATCATGGGAGGCATGGTCATTGGTCATTGGTCATTGGTCATTGGCCATTGGTCATTGGTCGCAGAGCCGTTCAGGCCTGGATCGCCACCTCAAACCTGGGTCATTCGAGTGTAGGTGGCGCCACTGATGTCTCCTAGGTGCGGCTAGCCGGTGCGTGGAGCCATGGTCTCAGAGGCGCTAAGGCCTGGAATGCCAACTCAAACTTTGCCCATCCAAATAAAGGTGGCGCCACTACTGCTCACCAGGCGCGCAGTCCCGTTTACAAGCGGTCTGTCAGCTGCAAACGAGTCATCCATCGCAACCGGATTATGGATGACTACTCATTCAACATCCTTCAGATCAATTGCATTGATAACAAATCATCATAACACACACACAAGTGACAAGACAGATTGTAAGTTCAAACTACAGCTTGGGAAGCTCAGTGTCCACTCTGCGCTCGTTATTTGTCCCTACTTGGAATAGTCTGCGGGCAATGGTAGGTGACTAATAACTTTCGCTGCTAGGCTGTGTTCTGACCGTGCACATTCCCGTCGGGGATCCCTAGAATTCCCGTCGAGCGTCAGTTGTTGCATGTTAAGGCATTTCCCTTTTCCGCTGCACATTTGTAGCAAACGCGCCAAATTCACTACACTCCCTGGTTTCGCGGTGGGAATTGACGGTCAGAACACAGCCCTAAATCTTCCGATGGCTACGGCCCTGATCGCTGTGGCGCAAGCGCAAGCGCAAGCTCCATAGCACCTATGCAACGATCGGCCCACGTTGGGCAGAACGTTGCATAGGAGCTATGAGGCTTGCGCTTGCGCTTGCGACACGTCGAGCAGGGTCTAGGAAATACTTGACTGGATGGTGAAATAATGGCCCGCAAGCATTTCTGCCTAGCGCGAGACCTTAATAAGTCCGTCCGTCCGTCTTAATAAGTCCGTCCAATTAACAAAATTGGTTATAGTTTTGAGGTTATCATTGGTGGTTTTATGACAGGGTGCAAACAAATGTTAAAACAAAAAACAGCCCTTACTTATTAGGAGCGATTCAATTGAGCTCACGCTAAGGAAATTTCAACAGAAGAGAAGTTGATATACCACGTGGATGAACCTTCCCACACCAGGGCCTGCAGGGGCTCCGTCACCGGAGGACGAGGGAAACCTGTCCCCCAACATTTTTGGATTTTAACATTAGGCCTACGGGCGTTGCATGGAAAGAAAGGACTTCAGAATGCCTCCGTCGCCCCCCCCCCCATTTTTCGAGAGGTGGCGTCGCCCTTGGGGGCCTGAAGTTGCAGAAGTTTCCCAAGATAACCGGAAGAAAGGTCCGCGATGGAGTATTATCTCCCTTAAGCTTTTTTGTTCAGAACATGGATTGATTTGCTAGGGAGGTGTTCATTTTTATATCAGTGTCATCTTATACTCCTCACTACCGGCTGAAAGAAAAATTGAAACTTAGCAATATAGGCGCGTAAATGTCGACAAGTTGCAATTGAAAATGTTATTATTCCAATTATATATTCTCTAAACGAAACCAGATCAATTCAAAATAAAATATTATACTGTTAACAATTTGTTTGAGTTTGGTGATTCTTTTTTCTTTCCAGCTTTTGCTTTGCGAACCGAAACCTCGAAACGAAACCTGGGGGGACATTTCGCTTTCCTGGATCACATAAGTGGTCTAACTAGGTACACACCGGTGTAACACAAAACGCTAATTTCCGGACCGGAGGGGAGCGCCGGCCGAGGGTCAGATTCAGTCTGGCCCTGACGGCGTGTCAACATGACACTATATAGTGACCGTCCAGCGCGGGCCGGCCGGCCGGCGGGTGGCGGGGTCAGGGTCAGCCCCCCCCCCTCCCCGAAGGTCCGGTCCGGTCCGGTGCCGTCCGGTCCGTGTCCGCTGCGCTGCAGTGGACCAGGCTTTCAGCGGCGCCGCTGTCCAGTGGACCAGGCTTTCAGCGGCGCTGGACCGTTCAGCCAGCGGACTGCCCCAGGGGCCGACGCTGATTACCACATGAAATAGCTACCACACAGCTACCACACCAGAGACAGAGTCCGCGCGGCGGCCACACGCGTCACGCGTACACGCACAGCACACGTCCCCCCCCCCCCACCTACACACACATACTGGCACTGCAGTCTGCAGGGATGGACACAGTGGCGGTGTTATGTGCGCCAGCACGCTCTCAGAGCAAGGCCAGCAAAGAGGGATGGTTAGCGGGACCGACCGACGGCCCCGAACCACAATGGAAGCTGGACGTGTGTATTGATGCTGACGAAAACAGCACCGTTGTCAGACCGGGGTTGATGCCGGAAAACATGTCATTTGCCAATATAACGCAGTGTTTGTGACCCTAACGGCCTTGATGATAGCGACATCGCAGTATTCCCAGACACAGTTATTGGTTCACATTTGGGAAATAAGCGAGTTGCAGTTTGTGAGAGCATGAATATAGGGAGCACATTAACACATATTGGGAATAAAATCTGAAATATTGACTTAACATTTTCCCATGAAACTAGCCGGAAGAATGTAACTTATTTTGCTAGTTTTAATGTGCTTAAAAAAGTGACGAATTTTAAACGCCATCGGCATTTTAAGTTTGATGGCATACCTTGATCCCCTTATTCGCATGTCCTTGATATCGCAAGCAATGCGAAATGATCATTTGGAAATCAATCGGTACGTGCGCAACACACCCAGAACGGATTTCTGATTCGACCACAGATTACGTGAACAAATCTCTAAGTTTGTCAACCATCACTTTATGACTTGAATATACTGGACAAGGAAATGACTGGGATTTCTTCGGCTCCTTCGTTGATCGTTTTCGATTTAATCTCAACAGTATTCAAAGTTCAAACCATGTTCAAGAAAAAGAAACTGAACAAAACAAACGTAGAGTTTTCGATCCCGATGTGGCAATTCCGATTTAGACGGAATTAGTCAGAATTAGCCGGAAGTATAGTCGAATATCGACATATTACAGCATATTTGTCTCAACATTATATTCACTCATTTCTGAACCTTCTACGGACACTCCAAGTTATGTAATAATCAACATGACGATTGTGGTCAATACATAGTTAAGACATGAATTTGACTTATAGAGCGCTGAGGTTTCCAGTTGTGGACAGTTAGTTTTGCATCAGTTTTGACCTTTTTTAGTGTTTTGCGCCAACTAATTATTAATTATGTTAGATGAACGTGTGAGACGTAAGTGCAAGTAGGTATATACTTCATGTTATGCAAGTAGGTATATACTTGAATTGAATTTGAGCTATCCGGGATTCTGATAAATTGTGCTAGCTCAATTGAGAAAGTTAGCCTTCGTGTCTAAACGAAAGCAATATTCAGGTTAATATTCAGGTTATGATGTACACCATCTTTCATTGTACTTATTTATCTTGAATGAAGACATACCTATGCATTGTTTCGGAATTTCCAAGAAAGATAAGAATATCTTTGCTGGGTGAGTGACCACCTAAAACCGAGTCCCGAAGACACTTTTTTTCAGTGGCACTCACGAAGTAATCAATGCATCCTGCATGATATAAAGATCATGGGATTTTTGCAGCATGCAAATGTTTAAAGATGAACCTCGAATATGAAAATTAGGTCCTATAATCTGACCCTAATAGCCGTTATCACCTTTCCCGCGTTCGGAGGAGCTGACCTTGTTACACCACGCTGCTCGGGGACCTTGGTGACACGCACATCACCCGTCCAAAGATAACGCGAATAAAGGGCGCAACGAGTGGAAAAACAATGGCCACCGATAGTGCTCACAAGATGAAGTTCGCCGCGGACAGTGCGTTCTGAGCCGCTCGTGTGTTGAATGTGGGTCACCTCCTTTGACAGAATTACGCAAACTTAACACACTTCTTAAGACAATGCAATTTATACACGCCTAAGCAAAGTACCATAGCAGCAGGAAGCAGCTACGATCACTGAACTTACTATGCGTCTGTATCTCCACATACATTGTCCCATATCTCGCATGAGACATTCCGGCCGTGAGGGCAATATTGGCGTGAGGACATCTCACGACTGAGTCCGATGTTGACAGCCTGTTGCCAGGTGTGGTGTGGCGGCCGTCTGACGGAACTGTCATGTTCCGCCAGCCGTGAGTGACCCGTTCAGACCGCCCGAGGCGTGCCGGCACCGCCCGAGGGGCTGCCGCTACCGGCGCCGCCCGAGGCCGCTGCCGGCGCCGCCCGAGGGCTGCCGGCGCTGCTCCGCCCGAGAGGCTGCCGGCGCCGCCCGAGGCCGCTGCCGGCGCCGCTCCGCCCGAGAGGCTGCCGGCACCGCCCGAGGCCGCTGCCGGCGCCGCCCGAGGGCTGCCGGCGCCGCTCCGCCCGAGAGGCTGCCGGCGCCGCCCGAGGCCGCTGCCGGCGCCGCCCGAGGGCTGCCGGTTGCGCCTTATCACGACCGGTGTCGTGACGGCGGCGGAGTCCAGCGCGTGACGCAAGTCAGGCCGGGTACGGCACGGTCACACGTGGCGCGTGAACTATGCCCTCCGCCCCAGACGGCAGGCGTGAGGAACGGAGTGGGCTATGAATGGGGAACATTGTGGCCACATGGCTCTGCATGTGAACAAAGTCATTCGGTAAACAAAAACTATCTCGGAAACTCTCTCACGTCACAGCATTGCGCTTCATAAAGCAGGCAACTAAGCAGACATGTCATAACTTATCTTCGTTTACCTTTTCCAAATTTATCAAAATAAAATATGAGCAGTTTCTACAACGCTAGATGCAGCTTCCGATGGGTCGATTGAAGCTTTCATAATTCATAGGCCACGCCTGTGGGTACCAGCGCATTCCCATCCGTAAAGGGATTGTTACTGACTGTAAATCAAAGATGTTAGAGTGGGCCAGACGATATGTTGTAGATGTGCAAGTAAAAGACCCGACAGCCTCTTCATGGCCATTTACTTATGCCAGGAAGCCTTGAAAGTAGCTCTACTGATCGATGGATATGCTTTAATTTAGAAGTAGATCACTCTCTATAAGTAAGTGTATCAGCCAGCTATGGTGATATTAATAGTTGAATGGTGGAGTAAATGGGGATGTTGGTTATCAATGTATTAACATTGATTATTTCAGAGATATGTACCGACGTTTTGGCCGTTAAAGTATCTAAAAAAATGCTCATGAAAATTGGCGTGTCTTTAACCCGCGCCCAGTGGACCTCTGAGCCACCTTCGCCCTGGTGGGAGAGTCAAAATGCCCCCCCCCCCACCAACAAAAAATGAAGGGCTACAAAAACGCAGAAAAAAAGTTCGAAAGCTACTCTCGACAATGACAATTTAAGTTACTCCAAACTTGTTAAGGCTCAATTCAATATTGATAAAACCAGAGGTCATCAAAGGTCCGATTTTACAGTTATAGAACTTAGCACCAGAAACCATCAAATATCTCGGGAACAATGGTAGCTATGAACAAGCGAGTAAAAATAAAATCACTTAAATACACAAACGCCAACGGTATCCTTCAAAATTAGCTTAGGTCACTAATTAAGGCTGCAGAGGTCTCCAAATGTCACGATGACATTTTATTAATAAAAAACGTAATACCTTTGTATCGGTTAAGTATAGATCAGTTACTGTAATTTAACACCATCGCGTTTGTTTCGTCAAAGCGGTTAGAAATATATTGGTCATGACCTAGTTAGCTCAACTTCACAAAATGTCCTCAGCCTTCAATGTCATTTGGTGACCCAGGTAGGTCAGGCTGCATAAGGGACGATTTATATTGACGAAACAAACACAGTGGTGTCACTCGAACGTCTCTATCTTTATTATATCAAAAGAAATTGAAAAAAATGATGACCTCAGCTGACCTTGCAGAGATCACTGTGTAGCCATTGCACCTGAGTTATCAAGAATGAGCTAAAATAGCATAATTCTGAAAGAATTGACCTGCTCCAATACATGTTTCTTAATAGGAAGCATTTGTATATTTTGCCATTGACATGCCTATTGGGAAGTCACGAAATTTACCTCACCCTGGGACACCAATATAAACAGAGAAGCGAACTGTAGGTACTTATGACCTTATGAAAGCCTGTAAGTTTCGAATCCCTCGAACAAACGCTGTGGCCTTAGCACGACCACAAACATTGTAAGAGGTAATGTCATGTCACGTGACCTGGTGGCCTAACCTGAGATGATCTGGGGTCAAAATCTATCCACAATGTGGGTGATTGATGCCCAAACAGCTGTGCAAAATTGCGTCACCGTTGTCCCGCTATTACCGAAAACCCTCATGGGGTCAAAATAACCCCACCAGTACGAAGGTTAAACCAGTTCACACATAGCATAAACTGATGTCACTGATACATTAATTTTCATTTTCTACTCTACATGGACCCAATTTAGGAAGCTGTAATTGGCACCTTCAAAGGCCGTTAGTTATCCACCCATAAATATAGACCTTTCCTCATTTTTTGCACGACTTCCTTTTTCTAGCTTTTTGGGGGAAAATATTTACTCTCGGTGAAGCGAATGCCGATAGTGCAATTTTTGTCATTGTTTACAGCAGAGCCAGCGTTATTTGTATTTGCGTAATTTGTTGTCATAATCTGCTCGGACAGTGAATGATATTGGTTTCCTAAAGGGATACGAAAACACCATTCCCACGACCCTGCGTACTATCGACCTGCCATTGATGACCGGTTAAAAAGAGGGTTAAACCTGTCTTGCCTAAAACCCCCGCCACCTTAATAGACATAACTATGAAGCCTTCAGTAAAATTAAATTTAATATCAGCAGGTGTGCATAACCCATGCAATGCTGTAGTAAAACGTGTGCCTGCATCCGTTCTACTCCCACGACGTGAGAGCCGGCACTTTCTACAGACTACAGAGGTGTTCTTCCTGACACCTCACAAGCCTTCTCCCAGCTCGCTCGATTTCTTCTCAACTTCAGTCAGTCATCCTGGCTGTATCTGGACTCCGCTGTCGCCATTCCCTCGCGGCGGCTGCGATTTGCGCAACTCAGGGGCCTCTTAGCGACTGCACGCCGTGGCCAGCCGCTCGCGCTGCCTAGTGAAAGTGCTGCCCCCTCGACTGTGACGCTCCAGCGGCAGCGGCGAGGTCCGAGCTCCTGCCACCGCCAGTCGTCACCACGCGCGCCGACCGACCGCCGTCGACGCTCACCGTCCTGTGCTCCGCGCGGCATGCCAGTTTGTCTCCCGTGCGTCACGTTTGCCATCCGGAGTGATGACGGCCCGCCTGCTGCCCGCCGCGCTCGCCTGCGCCGCCCTCGCCGCCGCCTGCCTGGCGCAGCGGCACTTTGACGACTTCTCCGCCGAGCTGGACGGGCGGGGCCGGCGGCACGGCGGCGGGCACGCCTCCGAGCGCGCCATCCGCCCCGGCTACGGCCGGCCGTACCGGCTGCCGCTGCAGCACGACGCGTTCAACCCGTTCAGCCAGTACCGGCCCGGCGGCGAGGCGTACTTCTCCTCGGCGTACGGCGCCGGGGAGCCGCCCGGGTACGGACCGCCCGTGCACGCGCCGCCGGTACGTCGGAGACGGCCGTACCGCCACCACCGGCCCTCCGTCAACCACTTCGACGACGATCACCGCAACGACGATCACCGGAACGACGATCACCGCAACGACGATCACCGCAACGACGATCACCGCAACAACGATCATCGGAACAACGATCATCGGAACAACGATCACCGGGACGACGATCACCGGGATTTCCACGACGATTCCTCACAGAATACGGTCCGACTGCCGGGTAGGTCGCGGTGGCATTGCCACTGCAGCGCAGAGGTAGCTCCGATCCCCAGTATCTCTCCAGGTGCATCTAGGCCACTCTAGGCTACTTGATCTCGGATCTAGGCTACCTAGGCAGCTCAGATGCGACCAGAGTCGTTTCGAGCCGCCAGAGCCGTTGTGGGATGGCGAACCGTTGGCTCCATTCATCACGCGTTGCCGTAAACTGAACTGTTGCTCGCGCGCCGCCGGTGCGCTGACGGTGCGACGCCGGCGTGCGGACCGCGTGCGGACCGCAGCGGTTCAGCGGTAAACCGGTGCACACACCCGCCCTGCCTGCCTGCCTAGTCTCGGTTGGTGAAGGAAACGGTGACAGTCGGCCGTGGTCTCCCCCCCCCCATCTCGACTGTGCGTACCCGCCCCTGTAACCGACTGAGGTGGCAGCCATGTCTCATAAGGTGGTAAGCGAAGCTAGGGTGGAAACCTGGTAACTCTGAAAGTCGAAATCTAACCTCGCAGGCTGCTCAGGGACGGAGCTCTTCGGGAACAGGATTAATCCAGCGGAAAGATGCATTAAGCTTAGGATTCACTGTGAGCGATTTCGTGACTCTCAGGACTATTTCGGGGCGATCATTAATCAGAACAGGTGAAGCGTTCAGTTTTCAATGTTCAGCAGTGACATTCATGGGGAATGGACCGCGAATTTTGTCATGTCACGAAGCCTGTTTCACAACGCAAAGCTTCGAGTTCACTTTCCATTCACCGGGCTCGCAGCAATTGTAAGTGCTGAAATGTTTAACTTGCGGTATAAATTAGAACTTTTTTATATTTTTGCCACTCAAAAGTATTTTGTTAGAAAATACAACTTTTTTATTTTTGGAGCGATATTTAGTGAAGTATGTCATACACCAACATTTTCGTTTGGTAGAAAATAGGTGACTATGTAATGGGTAGCATAATTAGCATAAATGTTGATCAATTCACTCTTTCACGCATCTAAGAACAGGACTCCTCGATCTTTCGGGCCTTTTCAGCAGCCTGCTGTAACCAAATTTAATAGCCATGATTATTCCTCTTCAAATTCCTGCCACCTTTTCTGGTCAAGGGCTGGTACGCACGCTAACCTAAATATGAATGTTGCCTTTAGACGATAAATAATCCTCAGCAAACAGCTTCAGTAGTTAGAAGTGGTGGCAGCTAACCCCGTAGAGTAGAACAAACATAAAAAGGTATCGCTTTTAGTACCGCAGGCGGCAAACCCTGACATACCCTCAGTACTGCGCCGCGCTAAGTGACTTCTCCCCGGTACTCCCCCAGTACTCCCCGGATGACGATTCGACTTGGACCATTGACGCACCTACCGCAAGACCGACTGCTAGTCCAGTCATTCTCCCGTCAGGCGTGGTGACAAAAGCCCGTAACGTGCCCGGGTATGACATGCGGCGCACTAGCCATGTCACAGTGGTCGCGCTTTGTTGCGCTGTCGGGTCATAGGTGACGCGGCGGTTGGCAAGCAGTCGTCACTGGCGACTGCTCACCGCGGCAGACCTTTCACGCGGCCGCTGACGTAAGCCCGGCTGAGGGCACGGTTCGGTGCCGCTCCACGCTGTGGGGTAACGGAGCCGGTGCGGCCACCGATGCCAGAAGTGCTGCCATCCTTTATGCGAAAGCGGCTTGCACCAGCCGTGCCGAGTCCGTTGAGAAGGGGCATATGGAGGACCATTGGTGGAGAAACCAGAGGAAGGTGTTCATGCAACGTTGATTCAGAGGCTGAGTCGGTTATGTTTGGTTCGGTTGTACTATTGGTTCCAAATATGCGTCCCGCTGGGTTGGCCGGCACAGCAGTTAAAGGGGGGGAAATGTGGAATGATGAAGATAAGTGCCCAGATGAGTGGCACTCATCTCCAGCATTCCACATACTTTTCCCAAGGCGGTATATTCCCTTTAACTGCTGTGTCGGCCAATCAAGCAGGGCACTTATTCTGGAACCAATAGTACCTGCATTACTGCATTGCAGTGTCTTTGCTCTCAATTGGCACGATAATTCCTACTTTGCCATTATCGGATCATCCATCTCTTTCGAGGACATCGACCCAACAGAGCTATGTGCTGGATTTCTCGGGGTCTGGATTTCTAAAATTTGTGTTAAAAAACTAACCAATGAATATATTAAATTTGAGTTTGAGCTTGTGTAGCAATTATCGCTGATGTGTATGCGGCGAAGACCCACAAGATTGAATGTTTAGAATAAATCAATAGTTATTCTAACACCTATCCTGCATCCGTGTCTTCTAAAACGATATATTTATTAGGTACCAGTTTTGATAATCTTCGAACTCGAAGCTTCGAACTCAGCTATGATCAGTACATTATTTGCAGCACAAGGCATTGTGTTAAAATCACATCCTATCTTAATGACGTCAACCTGTAGATGAACGATGAGTTGAATGCAGCATTGTTCGAGAATAGTACACAACAGCGAAATTTAATTTAATCAGTATCATCATTACTTTCCAGGTTGGAACGTTTCTAGATTGAACAATTGAAAGGTGAACAACGGGCGCTTAACTGAAAAGTATTGTGATAATGCAGTATTAAGTATGTATACATAATGTATATGGCAAAAGAGCGGGAGTCGCAAAATGCAACATCTCAGGATTATGATCGCATAGCACTTCCATCAATTTTTCCTTAATGAAATCACAGCTATCATCGGAGTTGTGAAAACCTTACATTTTCATCCTGAATGAATAAAATAATTTTTACATCGGGTTGACAGTGATTGAATAAATATGGCTTTAGCTGAATTGTTGAACCTCTCATTTCATTTATTGCTGTTTGGCTACCAAAGAGACGTTACAGCGTCGTTGCATACGCTATCGACCAATCAAAACAAAGGCATAGGTTAAATGCCGTTTCGCCCTGAAGCATAATTCGTCTACCCTTGCCTATCCTGCAATCTGCCTCAATCTTCTTCTCCACGGTAAGGACAGCTGCCTGTCCTCCGCATGCGACCAGCGACTTCCTCCTCTGACCTCTCACCTCTGACCTCTGACCGACCCTAGTGACCCGCCTACTATGACTGACCCTAACAGCAGCGACGGTCAAACCGACCGCCAGCGGCAGGGGCCGCCAGAGGTCGTCAAAGCTCACCAGGGACCTCGAGGGGCCAGCCGCGCTGACCGGGGCGGCCGCCAAAGGTCGTCAGGGTTCACCATGGACCTCGAGGGACCGTCAGGGGCCAGCCGCGCTGACCGGGGCGACGCTCGCTTTCAGTGATCCCGCAGAAGTGCAGTTACAGGGGCTCGCAGTACGACTGCGGCGTTAGTGTCGGCTGTGTGCTGCGCGGGCGAAAGGCCATCGACCTGTGCGACGGCGGCATGGTCTGGAGCTGCTGCGTGCCCAGAGACATGGCCGACAAGGACTTCGCCGCAGAGGCCACCGTCGCCAACGCCGGTGAGTGCGCGGTGCGGGACGGAAGCCAGTGCAGGGAGGTTAGCCAGCGGAGGGTACGATTTGTAATGCTGGTGAGTGCGCGGCGGGGACGGGGGAGGCTTTGTAAGCGGGAGGTTAGCCGGTGAAGGTTACGTTTTAGAAGTTGGTGACAGCTCCAACGTATGTAGAGAATATAGTTATCACCTAACTGGTGCTGAGGGACATCAGCAACGTTGGTGAACGAAGGGTGAGAGGGAATCAAGCAACAAAGTTGATGGCGGATCACAAGGAAGAGGACAACACACAGCCCTCAGCGGTCCTCCGGGGGAACTCCTCAGCAGTCCTCCAGAGGAAGTCCTCAGCAGTCCTCCAGAGGAATCCCTCAGCGATCAGCGGTTCTCCAGAGGAAGCCCTCAGCGGTCCTTCAGAGGAAGTCCTCAGCGGTTCTCCAGAGGAAGTCTTCAGCGGTCCTTCAGAGGAAGCCAAGTCCGTTAAACTGCAACTGGTGGCTGCAGCGCAGTCCCGCCAGCAAACAAAATGGAAGGATGCAATAAGAAAACAGAACATCTTATGTCCGCGTCAAAGGAATGACTCCTCTGAGGAAATAATGCCAGAGAACCTGAAAACTGTCAATGATCAGGTGCTATTGAAAAAATGGGGCGCTAGTAAATGATAAAATCCACAGCTTCCAAAACCTTACTGAATTTTAGCATGTTCTGCTGTACCATAGTTAAAACTATGTTTGCATATTTAAACATTAACAGAATGTTATGTAAGAACATTGTAAAAATGTGTAAATATCTCCTCTCCGGGTTTGCATTACCAAACGAAAAGGTTCTTTGTATATATGCTTCACAAATGCATTCAGGTCACACTTCACAACCGCATGAAATTAATATCGCACCATGTAACCATGTTTTGCGGCGCCCTTAAGCCCCAATCATTATCATCATGAAGTGAACCTCTCAGGACTCAGGAGTACCTTGCAAAATTGTTCTTTATCGGAAATTCGGGAGCATCTTACTGGATGCATGACACATGCGCTGAAGGTACAATTGTCTTGCCCTTTAGAGGCATTCAAATTCCTTACAGTTTAAAATATCGTATCACTACGGGGATGTAAAAAATCGAACAACACAAGTAGGTATAAGTGCGCTTGGTTATGAAAAAGATATTATGAAACCTTTCAGAACTACTTAGCATGGACTTCTCTATCTTCTATTTGTCGATTCTGCTCAATAAACCCGACCGTGGTAACACACTGTGCACTGTTACACACCATCACCATTGTCTCCTTCCTGTGACACCTACACTACCACTACTGCATCACACTCCGGCCGTCTCTGTCAACCCGTGTCGCCCTTCACCCGCCAATGAATCGGAGCCATCGGTGCGCTGACCGTAACCATCACCACTGAACTTGTCTCTGTTTATTTTTTCGATTGTCCTGCACGCGCACTGCGCGAGGACAATGCGTGCTCTGTGTCGGCCCAGTGCCGGCCCAGTGGCGGCGGGCTGATGTTTGTGTAACATCAGCTCTGGCCACACTCGAGCGTTGGTCAATCGCTGCTGCCTCGCGCAGATGTGCACAGGCCAAAGCGGTCTGTTCCAGTGTTCTATCTGTTTCAAGTATGTTGTGTGATTGACTGCTGGTTCAGTCATGCGTTGATCTTAGCATATGTACCCGACGTGACACTATTAGTTCGTGCTGAACAGACTGGTAGCGGAGGTGTAACTGCGAACGGTGTGATCGCTTGCATTGCTTTATGCGCGTTTCATAAGTATATTTCAGCCACAAAGCAAAGCAAAAAAAAATGCAACGTTTGCTAAAGGACGAACTACCAATTACCAATGTATGGGCACGTACGTAAAAAAAAAACGTAACGTAAATATATGAGTTATTTCCGAAATAAGTAAAATCAAATATAATTGCTTTATTTGGTGTTTTGTCATGAGCATAATCAAAAGGACAGAACAGCACCCTGTATTTGCTTTTACGACATGCAAAATTACAATATTTGTGGCATACAAAACATTTAAAATTTACTTCTGCCGACGTCGTCTATGCAATTCGACCTTTCATTCTAGTCGTCAGGGAACACGCAACAAGTTGTGTTTAACAATAGGTTCTGATCACAGAAAGCCATTCAAATAAAAATGTAAGAGTTCATTCATTCTTGGAACCGTCAAAATTTTCACAACTTCTGATGAGATTAAATATCATAGCAACAAATGTAAGCGTAAAACCAATCAGCTACAGACAGTTGAGATGAGAGTTCCTAGCAGTGACGTTTATTTACGATATTCTCATCAATGGTGCAAGACGACTTCATACAAAAATAATGTGTCTTATAAGACAGAAAACTGTGCTCAACGCAAATAGATGTGAACCATTATGTCGCTAAATTAAGGTTTCGACGAGTTGGCCTTATTTTCATGACGGGGACTCTTATTCTTCTTGTTTTTCCCTTGTTTTTCTGTCATATTTCCATTCCGTTTCATCTAAGAGCAACCATAATATGTAATTCATTATATATCTTGAATCCTTCTTCATTATTGCTGATACTACATGCTTTCCACCGCTCTCGGGCATTCGGGGCGTTCAAGGTTATCAGCATTGGGTATGAAGCTACCCCAACATGATCTCACCTTCCACTTTTCTCCTTTTCGCAGGTGCCACCATCTCGAACACAACTATTACTCTTGACACAACCAGCCTCGCTCCCCTGCAATCTGACTCACCGACTAACGCAGACGTGTCCCTCGCGACTCACGCGCCCTCTGACCTGACCCCGGCCGGCTCGGCGCCCGAGCCTCAGGTGACCACCATGCGCGCCCTGACCCGACCCTCCTATTACGACTATAACCCCCGTCCGACCCGCGCCCCGCGGCCCAGTCGACCGTACCGCACCCCACGTCCCCACCCAGTGTCCATCATCCCGATCTTCGACGAGCCGTCCTCCAACTCTGACTCCTCTAATCACGTGACTGGTCACGTGGACGGCGACGTGTCCAGTTTCGGCCCAGTGTTCAACACGCGGCCGTTCGTGATCATTCGTCCGCTCCGACCCGGCTCCAGCTACCGTCCGGGCTCCAGTCGGCCTCCCACCCAACCCAACCGACCATCCAAACCCAACCGACCCAGCCGACCCTCCAAACCCGACCGACCGTCCCGACCCTCCCGACCGTCCCGACCCTCCCGACCATCCCGACCGTCCCGACCGTCCCGACCGGGGGGCGCCCGACCGCCGAGCCGGCCTGACCTCCGACCTGATCCCGACTCGGACAGTAACCATATAGACCGGCCGCAGCGCCCTCATCGGCCCAGTACGAGTCCGGCAAACGCCAGTAAGAGCGCGCGCGCCTGAGGTCGCCGTCACACCCTCGCACGAGCGCACAGAAACGCATGTCTGGTGGAGGGAGGTAGCCTAGCTGTACCGCACTGACACCGCCCCCTCCCCCGCCCAGCCCTGCAGCGTTCTCCGTACGACGCCTCGCAGCTTTGAGCCACCGCCACTGCAGCTTCCGTCATGACCGCTTCACCTTCCATAGTGCTCTGTAGATTGTTCGCTTATGTGATAATAGTGGCCGCTAAGAGCGGAGATGAACCAAATAAACCGACTTGTGTCAAGAAGTGTTGAAGGCCCAAGATCCCCTCACCACAACTGTACATACAGCGCACAAATGTCGGGAGTCGGTGAGTCGTACTCGAGTCGTACGTGAGTCGTGCTGAGTCGTACGTGAGTCGTGTTGAGTCGTACGTGAGTCGTGCTGAGTCGTACAAGAGTCGTACGTGGATCGTACTTGAATCGCTGAATGTATGTCCGTAGCGCATCTGGCGTTGTTTTATGTCACTGGCCGTCGGTCTCGTGAGACTGACTTAATCACAGCTGACCGACTCGTCACGCCTGACCGACTCAGGGTCACACCTGAGCACCGCTCACCGCTCGTCTCTGTTACAGAGTGTGGCCAGGTGTACAGCAGGACCAACAGGATCGTCGGCGGACACGACTCATCCTTCGGGTCGCACCCGTGGCAGGTGAATGGCGTGGACGGGTCTCAGAGGGGCAGATGGGTTGCGCTGGACGGGTCTCAGAGGGGCAGATGGGTGGCGCTGGGCGGGTCTCAGAGGGGCAGATGGCTGGCGCTGGGCGGGTCTCAGAGGGGCAGATGGGTGACGCTGGGCGGGTCTCAGAGGGGCAGATGGTGGCGCTGGCGGGTCTAAGAGGGGCAAGAATGGTGCCGCTGGGCGGGTCCTCAGAGGGCAGCCTGGGTGGCGCTGGGCGGGTCTCAGATAGGCGGCGCTGGGCGGGTCTCAGAGGGGCAGATGGGTGGCGCTGGGCGGGTCTCAGAGGGACAGAAGCTCGCACCTGTGGCAGGTATGTGGGATGTTGTAGGTCCTCGTGCAGCTAAGACCAACGCTGCTGCTGCCTCAAATCAGCTCCCATGAGCACTACCATCAAATTTAATCACAAAATAGCAGTTCATATTTGTACAGCGTACTAACTACTGTTTCTCGCCTTTCTCTGCAGGCTGCCCTTATCAAAGAGGGCTTCTTCTCCAAGAGGATTGCTTGTGGTGGTGCCCTCGTCAACAAACGATGGGTACTCACAGCTGCCCATTGTGTCTATAGGTGAGGTCATTCGGTTGAGAAAATTCTAGGCAAATGCCAAGTGCATACCTTTTCGGCAGAAAATAATTGATAGAATGTGTCCGATTCAAGTAAATTTGGGTGGGAAATGACACCAACAGCGAATAGTTTTCCGCTCCCATTCTCAATTTTAGGGGGGAGTTTTTCATTTCCAAATTATGAATTGTCATATTGATTCTGACACGAATGAATATTGACTAAAAATGCGTGATTTCAATCATTTTAATATTCAAAACAGTGATCAATATCATACCATTGTCTACATAATGGTCCACTCTCATAGACTTTTTGGTCTCAAATTTTCCCCTCTGACACCGAAGCCAAAATCGAATCCTGGAACTCTGTGGGGGGCGATTAACTCGGCGTATTCCACACAAGTACCGTATAAGTAAGTAGGTATATGCAGAAGTTTCGAAACCTGACAGCTGCATTTACCGCATTCTGCAGAGCTGATATCGCCAGCATGAAGATCCGTCTTGGCGAGTACAATGTTCGCGAATACTCGGAGAGGTATCCACATGAAGACTACTCGTTGGAGCGGAAAATAGTGAGTGAAAACGGTGCTGCCATCTACCGCTGTAAGGCCGAAGAGCCCTAGTAGCACATAAAGTTGCCACAACGTCATGACAACGTCGACAACGTCAGGACAACGTTCATATGACGTAATTACGTCGTAAAAACGTTGTCACAACGTCGTGAAAGTAATGTGTGGTACTAGGGAGGGAGAGATTAAATAAATGACGCTGTAAATTCATGTTTATCCTTGAACTATATTTTCTATATACAATATTGAGAATGAAAAGGTGATGAAGCGCCTTTAAAACATCCAGTAATCTCCCAGACAAAAAAAAATGATTTAAGTCTGTTGGCGTTTTATTTTCTGAGCGACTCCATGCATGCACAGGTGACAGCAGTCGGCTGCTGAGCTTGCATCCTTCACATGTCACATTTTGACACAGGCTACATATAGCCATTTTGGATTTGCTTGAAAAAAAGTTAAACTCGTCATCATAAATAACCACTGCAATTGAAAATGGTCTCAGCACGGTGATACACATTAATCCACCTTCAAATCCTCTCGACTGCCGGTCCTATATCCTCTGTCACGCCAACTTTATCCCGGGTCTGGTGGCCGCTGGCCACCGGGCAAGTGACGGCCCTCGAGCCGTCCCCCGGGAGTGGTAGCCGTCAGCATGGCGTGGGCCCTCCTCGCAGCTTCGTCCTGCGGGGAAGGGCCTGTTCATGGGGCGGCTGCCCGGTCAGCGGTCATTTTGACCCACTTTACCCCTTCATCCCATGGCTGCGCAATGGTTCGTCTGGACCGAAGCGGTCTCTCCCTAAACCAAACCAAACCAAATGATACACATTACCCTGGAGGGCCAGGCTGATTCTCGAATCTTGGAACATAATTATCATCGCTCTACTCATTATTATCACGTACTTATGTTCACTTCCATGTTACTCATAACGCCGTCACTATGTCTGCAGGTTCATCCCAACTACAACCCGGCAGACTTCGAGAACGACCTGTCGCTAGTGAGGCTGAGTAAGGACGTGGTGTTCAAAGAGCACATCATCCCCGTCTGCCTGCCGACCCACGGCCAGACGTTCGTCGGCGACACGGCCACCGCCATCGGCTGGGGCCGCACTGCTCACGGTGAGAACTCAGCTCACAGCTAAACTGCTCACGGTGAGAACTCAGCTCACACCCGTGCCGCTCACGGTGAGAACTCAGCTCACAACTAAACCGCACACGGTGATAATTCAACTCACGACTGCGCCGTTCACGGTGAGAACTCAACTCACAGCCGTGCCTTTCACGGTGAGAAATCAGCTCACAGCTAAACCGCACGGTTAGAACTCAGCTCACAGCTAAACCGCCTCACGGTGAGAAATCAGGCTCACAGCTAAACCACTCACGGTAGAAATAGCTCACAGCCTAACCGCTCACGGTGAGAAATTCCAAGCTCACAGCTAAACCGCTCACGGTGAGAAATCAGCTCACAGCTAAACCGCTCACGGTTAGAACTCAGCTCACAGCTAAACCGCTCACGGTGAGAACTCAGCTCACAGCTAAACCGCTCACGGTGAGAACTCAGCTCACAGCTAAACCGCTCACCGGTGAAAATCAGCTCAAACTAAACCGCTCACGGTGAGAAATCAGCTCACCAGCTAAACCGGCTCACGGTGAGAAATCAGCTCACAGCTAAACGCTCACGGTGAGAATCAAGCTCACATCTAACCGCTCACGTGGAGAAATCAGCTCACAGCTAAACCGCTCACGGTGAGAAATCAGCTCACAGCCTAAAACCCTTCACGTGGAACTCAACTCACAGCCAGCCGCTCACGGATGGAGAACTCAGTCACAGAAAACCGCTCACAGTCGAGAATTCAACACGGCCGACCACCACGGCAGAGAACTCAACTCACGACTGCGCTGATCACGGTGAGAACTCAACTCACGACTGCGCTGATCACGGTGAGAAATCAACTCATGGCCGCACCGCTTATGGTGACAACTCAACTCACGGCCGTACAGATATCGGTAAATATTCAGCTCTTCCGCATCGCTCACGGTGATATGAAACTCATGGCTGCACGCAGTGGCGTCGGCACACAGTGCGGAGTGGGGGGACAGGGCTCAGGGATTTGGGGTCGGGAGACCACCACTCACCAACCCCATACGGCTAATGTTAAAATCCTGCGAATCTGGGGGGGCAGACTCCGGCCGAAGCGATCTTAGGGGCCCATGCCCCCCCCCCCCCCCGGTGCGCGACACCCGAATTAACTTAATCTTACTCGCGACGGCAAGAAGACATACAAAAACTCAGCAGTTTTATGAATGATGAAGCTTGCCGACGCAACGCTTACGGCCGGAGCCCCACCCCCGACCATTTCATAAAGTTCTACTACTGCACAGTTGGGTGAATTTTCTCTTCAAGTTGTAATCCCCGTAACTACACAGTAGGTACACATTGACTGTAACCCGTGGCCTGTCTCCCGAGTGACCCGTGACCTGTCTCCCGACTGACCCGTGACCTGTCTCCCGAGTGACCCGTGACCTGTCTCCCGAGTGACCCGTGACCTGTCTCCCGACTGACCCGTGACCCGCCCGGCAGGCGTCTCCTCCACCCCGAACGTGCTGCAGGAGGTGGACGTGGTGGTGATCGACCAGAAGACCTGTCAGGAGTGGTACCGAGGCGCCGGACGCAGGGAGACCATCCACAAGGTGTTCCTCTGCGCCGGATACAAGGACGGGGGCCGAGACAGCTGTCAGGTGAGACGCCGGTGTCTCCCGGAGACATGACAGCATAGGCGTAGGAGCCGGGGGCAGGAGGGAGACTTCCTCCCCCCAACATTGTTGGATTTTATCATTACGCCTATGGACGTTGCATGGAAATAATCGACTTTCAAATGCTTTATCCCCCCCCCACCACTCACTCCAAAGCCGACACCTAGCTCCAAAGTTGGTGGGGCAACGCCCCCACAGGTCCAAAGTTGAGGGGGCGAGTTGCCCTTCTGCTCCCACGGTTCCCACGTCCCTGATGGGCGGCGTCAAAGAAGGACGGGGTGACGTGACTGCTCCCACGGTTCCCATGTCCCTGATGGGCGGCGCCAAAGAAGGACGGGGTGACGTGCTACCCTCCCCGCAACATGTGTGGATTTTAACATTACGTCTATGGACGTTGTGTGGAAAGAATTCACTTCAAAATGTTCCCGCCTCACGCACCGCCTTCTTTCGCAAGGTGGCGCCCAAGGCTCTGTAACAGTGGCGCCGCTCTTGGCTTTCTCAAAGTTGTCACTCAAAGTTGTCAGCTAACTGCTGTTGCTATTTAGGACAAGTATGATTTGTGTTTACAATATTAATAATCCTATTAATAAGCCACTAATAATGTAAAAAGTTAAAAACTTGATGTTTACTTAACCCGGCATTGGCTGGGGTCTCAGCCGAACGCCATTGGCTGGGGGGCGAAAAACGCCCCCTCGTTATCTCCCGAACAATAACCGCAGCGAGACGCACAAGACGCAATCGAAAGCTCTACATGAGATCACTCTAAAGCGACGCGAATTGTATAAATTAAGGTCATATGTCAGTCACAGTCAGGTCAAAGGCTCAAATGTTTAGATATTTGTTTGGGTCATACTTCCCACCAAGGCCGATATATTGAACTATATCGCACAAACGTGACTCTCAAAGGTATGGGTGCATCTCGCCGTATAAGCAAAAGGGAATGTAAGCAAAGGTCAAGGTCAAGATCAGGCCAAATCAGGTCACTTTGGCAAGAGATCAATACAACAACATGAGCATGGGTTATCTTACGCATATAATTCGATTATGGCAGCCATTTGCATACCTGACCGATTTAAGGTCAAGTCAGTAATAAAAAGTAACAAAATTGAATGGAATAAATATCGATATAAATCTCCTTTTTTATTCCCGTCATGTCGCAGCAGTACAGTGGTGCCATTTATTTGCATGAATCTTGTCGATAAAGCCCCAAAAACGTTTTTTTTTTTTTTTAAATGACGTTTTGAGGTAATCATATTTAGGGAGCAATCAGGGATGCAAAAATTATTATTGCTTTAAAATTCGGTTTGGGTTTGTACTTATGTGGTTCTCTTACAAATCTTCCGGTTTTGTTAAATATAAAAATGTCGATTTTGTGAGCATTTTGTAAAAAAAAAAAAAAATGTTTTTGGGGGGTCAAATAAAAAAAATCAGAGATTTCCAATTTCTTACCATTGTCATATGCAATCTATTTATTTTGTATTGCATTTTGCTTAACCCGGCATTGGCTGGGGTCTCAGCCGAACGCCATTGGCTGGGGGGGCGACCCCCCCCCTCCCTCGTTATTCTCCCGAACCAAAATCCCCAGCGAGACGCGCAAGACGGCAATCGAAAGCTCTCAACGAGATCACTCTTCAGCGTACTCGAATTTTATAAATAAGGTCATATGTCAGGTCACAGTCAGGTCAAAGGTCAAATGGTAGTTATTTTAGTTTTGAGCCATACCTTCCCATCCAAAGCCGTATATTGAGCGAAAAAAATCGGCACAAAGTAGTCTAAAATGTGTATAGTGCATCTCTCGTATGAGCAAAAAGTGACAATTGTAAGCACAAGGTCCAAGTCAAGTCGGTAAATCAGTTCATTATATGCAAGAAGATCATGCGACACATGTTTTTATGGGTTATCTTACTCAAATAACTCGTCTATAGCAGCCATTTTCAGATCTGGACCGATATAAGGTCTAAGGTCAGGTATAAGAGGTCAAATTTAGAAATATATAATATAATTTAAAAATTATTTACATAATCAGTTTTGTCTCAGCACACAGTGGTACAATTTAGTTGTATGTAGCGGTCGATAAAGCCCCCAAGAACGCTATTTTTCAAAAAAGTGGCCGTCATTGAGTTATCATACTTGGGAGCATCAGTGTGATTCAAAAAAGAGTTATGGCTTGGAAATTCGTTGGGGGTAATGTCATATGTGGTTCTCTTGCGGTATCTTCCTTTTTTGAATTTTCAAAAAAAATTTGTGATTTTGTGGGCATTTTGTAAAAAAACAATGTTTTTGGGGGTTCAAATAAATTAAATACAAATAAAAAATCCGAGATGCCATTTCTACCCTTTGCATTTGCTATCTTCTCGACTACTTTTGAATTGCATTTTGCTTAAGGATCGTCTATTTACAGCCTGGTTTAGAGCTCCTTAAGCTGATATTTGCGCCAAGTGGTGCTGTAGTGACGTCACTAATTCGATATAAACGTCGAAGGAAAAAAATATACGATTTTTTTTTTTTAATGCATTGAGACGCCAAATTGATGTAGAATAAGGTACTTGTAGTTTGGCGTTGATAGTGCTGTTGGTTTGTGAGGTATTGTGAAAATCCCTGAGGAGGCGTTTTTCGCCCCCCCTCCCAGCAAATGGCGGGTTAATGAATGGTCTTTGTACAGCCTGTTAGAGCTTAGCTGATATTTGCGTCAAAGTCGTGTGTAGTGACGTCACTAAATTTGATATAACTCAAACAAATTTTAACGAAATTTTTCAATTTTTGCACTGAAGACGTCAAATTGATGTATGATGAGGTACTAGAAGTTTCGCGTTGATAGCGCTATTCGTTTGTGAGCTATTGTGAAAATCCCTGAGGGGGCGTTTTTTGCTCCCCCAGCCAATGACGGGTTAAACGTAGTGACAAACGTATGTGACATGTGTAGGCATTGATATACAAATTTAAATTTGTAATATTACAAACATCGATAAATGTTCCACGATTCGGTTATCAGCAATAATAGTTTGTTTTAGCCTAAAAACGAGCGAACTGCGTACCCAAGGCCCTATAAGAAGGTAGAGTTATCCGGCAATTTGACCGAATTCGACTGACGTCACATTCTTAAGAAGAACCACGTATGCCGGGGTGGAAACGTCATATGGATGCCGATTCCTTTGTCCCTATACAAATCAATGAAAACAGGCAACTTTGACAAACTATTATCGATTAATCGGATTCAGCCGATTTACATAAAACAAAAAACTAAATGAAGACAACGCAATTATCTCTAATTTACTCTTTGGGAGGTTTTACTTCCTAAATCGACTGGTATCTTTGGACGCGAAAGGAAAAGACACGTCCAAAATCATGGCATGATTGACGATCTCGTTTCTAGGAAGACCACGTATGTTACCTTTTTAGTAGTACATACGTTAATCTTCTTTGTATTGGACCCCTTATCAGGATTTGAAAACACCCCCCAAATACATTGCGCCAACAAACGTCGGTGCGCCAAAAATATTGATCGTCGTACACGTCACAATCGAGCCTATGGCGGCTGAAGGGATGACAACCCCCTGTGCGTACCTACCTAATTTGAACTGAGCTGCAGGGTGGTTAGATTTCAATACTATCAAATATAACTACATTAGGGTTGAATCCCGTATCTGTTTCTGGTATCTCGGAACATGTTCGATTTCGGTACATCACCGTGACGAGGTATCCAGTTGACACAGCTGACTCCTCCCCTCTGAATCTGATGACGGCTGCAGCCCGCTCCGGCTAGCCGCATCCAAGGGCGCTTTCCAGGGCGGCAATCGCCAATCACTCAGGACAAATGTCAACTTCACCCGACACTAACACCACTGTTCGATATCACGCACTATTCGCAGTCACCACTGACTCATCATGAGCCGCGAAATCACCACCAACTCTAACGCACCAGTCTGAAACGCGTCCACTCAGCACTATCTCCCCATCCGTGACTATGACCCACTCCGTCATCCGCGACACGGGCAGCGCAGAAAATCAGACATCGCCACTTCTCTGTGCCTTTTAGGCCGAGCTTGGGCACTGACTTTTGGTGGACTGACAAACAACCCGGCGCGCCCCGGGCGGGCGTCGGCTTCGAGGTCGGATGGGGTAAGGGTTGTGCAGGTGGGCGATTAAGCGACGTGACCGTGCTCCGAGTTTCACTGGGAACACTTTTGCTGCACGTGGTGGGCGTTTCCATACTTCCCGTTCTTGGGTATCCCGTTAGGTGTATCCCAATATTACCTAACGTTTCGTTATATACTATTAATGAGATGGATCGGAATTAATTATGTCGACATTGGATTTATGAACACTTGCACATCCCCAGGGTGGTGCACTTGCCATGAACCTTCCCCCCCCCAGGCATGAAACTATTATTCGCCTCCCCGTCCCAAGACGGCCGGACGTAGGTACATACAGTTGCTGACGGGTTGATGACGCCAGGGTTGTAGTTTCCTTTTCAGTTGGGGGTTTCAGCCCTCCCCCCCCCCCCACCTGGACGAGGAAGTGTTCAAATCCGGGGAGAAATCTATATTCTTTGTGGATTTTGATGTACTTATTCTAGTCGATTTTTGTCCCAGCTCAGCCCCCCAACTTGTTTGGGACAAGCTTACGCCCTGGATTGAATCCGCGCAATACCACCGAACTACCCTTTCTTTACCTCGTGTGTCTTATACATAACTTTTTTCGCTGATCTCGCCTGCAAAGGGTGCCAGGACCTATTTTCTAAAAAATGTTAACTGGGGGATTTGTCCTCCTGCCAGTTTGCTTGAAATCCCCCCCCCCAGTGCAGTGGAACCCAATGTTAATCTCCACACGTCGGTTAATGAAACTGCTACAATTCCTAACCCGATGCCCCGAGCCCTCGCCCCCCACACTCCGACGGGCTAACAAAGCATTTCGCTGACGAAACGGAGTGAATTTGTTGTCACAAAACTCTAAGTCTAGATCCGCTAGTGAAAATCCCCCCAGTGAAAATCCCTTAGAAAAAGTATTGGCTGACAGCATAGACGTAGGAGCCGGGAGCAGAGGGGGCAATTGCCCCCAAACATTTTCGGATTTTAACATTACGCCTATGGACGTTGCCATAGAAGGAAGCGACTTTGAAAATGCCTTCCCCCCCACTTCAAAAAAGAGTTCCTACGCCCTGGCTGACGGTCTGACTTCCCCTTGGGTCAACACCACCGTTTTGCTGACGGGTGACGCCCCCCCCCCCCCCCCTGTGATAATGAAATATGTATTGCGTCTTAAACCTTGTTAGAAATTGTGCTATTTTATGTAAATTTTACTTTCAGAATGCAGTGATAGCATTTAATTTAACGTACAAATTAACCGCACAAATTATTTGCATTCATTTGAAAAGATATTATTCCGAATGTATGTACTTACGTTTTTATTTTATGTGCGTATTAAAAGAGTACCTTGAGTGGCCATTCACAGGCGCGGATCCAGGATTTCGGTCAGTTGGGCGCCCAATACAAAAAATTGCGCCCTCCGGGCGCACCCTACAGGCGCGCCATAGAAAAGACCCGGTTCAGGGGGGCGCGCGCCCAAGCGCCCCCCCCCCTGGTATCACGCCTGATTCAGCGTGTACCAAAGTCACAACCACGTTATGTGTGTACGTCTACTAGTGCGTATTAAAAGAGTACCTTGAGTGGCCATTCAGCTTGTAACGCAAGTCACAACCACGTAATGTATGTACAGTCGGTCTTTTCCATGTCATCGTTCCCTTTTATGCTGTTTATCTAACTCGTATCTGAAGTGATGGCACTTCTGTTAGTATCAATGAAAGGACTCGATACATGGGTAGGGACACTTGAGTAGGGAGTACCTACCCTAGTAGGGTACCAATACAATGATTCCACGTTTAAATCAGTCCTTCATGCCTCTCATTGTACACGGAGAAATGAAATAATAGACGCAGTTTTCTAAGAAAACGAAAAGGAGGAGACAAAATAAGTAGACCTAAGTGGTAACGCCTCTGCTACCGTCGAGGCAGGTAAGTTTGAATAGTGCGTCAGATCATCACGCGCGGTAGTAAATACTCTGTGTGCCGCTAGTATTTGTATTGATTGAATGTAGCATGTTGTTCGTCTCATGTGTAGGTTATTTGACAGATTGTTCGGTTGTGTTGTCTTCTGGCGAGGCGCTGATCTGTGAGCGTAGTAGTTGCTTCCCCAGGACTTAGGGCTGTTGGTGTGTCCCGTCGGCAGGCGGGACTGTGGTTGTCGCTTACCGACAGCCGCTGTGGTTTGTCTGGTCGTGCTCCGGCAGGGTGACTGTGGTGTGTTTGACAGATCGTCGGTGCTGTCTCTCAGGCAGGGGCCGGGTGACTGTGGTGGTGATGACAGTGGTCGGCCCGGGTCATCGGCCAGGGTGGGTGACTCGGTGGTTGTAAGTGCATTTGACAGACTGGGCTCGATAGTGTTCATCGAGCAGGCGGTGATGGTTGTGGGTGTGTTTGACAGGTGGTGTGGCCGCGACCTTGTTGCTCTCAGGCAGCAGGTTGTACTGTCAAGGTGTTTGTTGGGGTAGGCAGGTGTTTTGGTGTGTCTTTGCAGGGTGACCTAGCCTGAAGTGTGTGGGTCGGTTATTTTTGACTATGCTGGTCTTGGTTGCTCGTCAGTCGGTCGAGGGATTGTGCAACTGGTTTGTCGTGGAAGTACAGCATTTAAGTTGAAATAGGATGGTGTCGGTGTGTCTCGCGCCAGGAGTGAATGATGGTGCCCTGTATCGAAACAGTTATGTCTAAGTCGTATTTGGACTTTGTTTGTCCGGGATCCGGACACAGGGCTCGTACGTTGTTGGAGTGTGTGTTGGGTTTCTCACCAGGGGTGTTGGTGTTGTCTCGGCAGGGTTGACTGTGGTGTGTTGACAGTGTTGGTTGTGTCTTTTCGAGCTAGGGGTGAAGAATGTCTTTGGACTGCTTTTGACAGGTGTTGGTAGTGGTCTGGGAGTCAGGGTCGGCGGTGGTGTGGTTGACAGTGTATCGGTGTGTCTCGGGTTTGTCATGTTGGTGTTTGATGTTAGAGACTGTCGTTGACAGGTCCGATTGGTGTGTCTCGCTCGGTACGAAAGTTGGCCTTGATGGGGTGTCTGGAACAGTCGCCGGCGGTGTGCTAGCGTCCAGTCAGCGGGAGTCTTGCCACTTGTGAGGTGATGATTAGACAGATATGGCCGAGATAGCTAGGTGCTACCAGTCGGTGCGACGAGTCAGACGATAGAGCCCTGTGAGTGATATGGATGATTTTGACTTTAAGACGTTCTGCCAGTCGGTCAGTGTCTCGAGCACGCGTCCGGTAGAATATGGTTGTGTTTTGGTTGCTCTGGATCGTTGTATCCAGCGGGTTGGTCTGCGCTCCAGGGCATGGAAAATTGTGCTTGCAAGTGTGTTGACATGTGTTTGGTAGTGTCTTCGGCAAGCGGGTGACTGTAGGTGTGTTGAAGTGGCGGTGCTGTCTCGGCAGGGGAATAGACAGTGGTGGTGTTGACACGCATCAGTTTGAGTGTGTCTCGAGAGGCTTGGCTGAATCTGGGGCGTGTGTTTGACAGTCGCGGGGGTGTGTCTACGGCAGGGTGGAACTGCTGGATAGTGGTTGACAAGTGTTCCCGGTGGTGTCTCGGCAGGGTGAACAGCTGAGTGTGTTTTGCCAGATAGAAGTTGAGTATGTCCTCGGCAGGGATGACTATGTGGTGTGTTGACAGTGTTGGTGTGGTCTCGGCAGCGGTGACTGACGGTGTGTTGACAGTGCTGGTTGTGTCTCGGCAGGGTGTGTGGTGTGTTCCGCACCAGTGATCGGGTGTGTGGTCGGCAGGGGTGACTGTTGGTGTGTTGACAGTGTTTGGTGTGCTCGGCAGGGTGACTGTGGTGTAGTATGACAGTGTTGGTGGTCAACCTAGGCAGGGTGACTGTTTGGATTGTGATTGTTGACAGTGGTTGGGTTGCTGATCTCGGCAGGGATGACTGTGGTGTGGGTATTGACAGTCGTCGAAAGATGTGTACAAGAGTCAAGGGTGACTGTGAGGGGTGGTTGACAGTGTCTTGGTATGTGTCTCGGCGGGTGACTGTGTGCGCCTGTGGTTGGACAGTGTTGGTGTGTTCTCGGAACAGGGTAGACTGTGGGTGTGTTGACAGATGTTGGTGTGTCTCGGCAGGTGACTGGTGGTGTGTTGACAGTGTTGGTGTGTTCGGCAGGGTGGACAGCGGTGGCCTCTGACGTGTAAAGGGAGGACCACCCTGGACACTGATCGGTCTCGTTCAGCTGCCGGAGTAATCGGCTGCGCGCGGGCCGGCCTGCCCCGGAGTCTACACCAACATCGCCAAGTTCATGCCTTGGGTCAACGGCTACATCAACACGTAGACGGGCGGCAGGATCACTCGTCGCGCAGGTGCCATAACCCGCGCCCGCAGTCATTATAGGCGGCGCTTGCGGCAGCGGCGATTTTGAAGTCGGAATCCACCAGCCGCCGAACTGCTGCCCAGCCGGTCTATAGCCAAATGTCAGAACTAGAGCTGCAGCTTGCGGCCGATAGAGGCGCTCGTGTCGCAGCCTTTCGGTGTCGAATGACGTCCTGTGTCCGGTCCCGACAACAGATGGCGTGGTGTTTTCCGGGGACAAGTTGGCCGATAGATGGCGCGGGTGTCTCAGCAGCAGCGCACATGATCGGGTTGGCAGCCTGCTCTGAGCTGCCGGGAAGTTATTTCTGGCCCAGAACTGCCTGCTTTGAGCACTGCCTGGTGAATGTTCAGTGACTCGCAGGGTGTTCAGCGAGTCACGTATAGGTACCGTTCGACGGGTGATTCCAGCGGACGTGAATTGCACATGGCCGCTCAGCCCTGTTGTTGAGTGGCTTGTATTGTTAACATAGAGGATATTTATGAAGCGTTTGAAGCGACGGGTACTTTTCTGGTTTCTTTCTAACCATGAAAGCCTTGGGCGATCAAACTGCATACTGATAAAAATGAATGATCTAAAAGCAAGGTCGGGTCATATTATAACTCATATTACCCACATCTGTGCGTTTGCTACCATCGTTTCATGTTTTATAAGCCTTGCCTTTCGACATCGCTACAAAACTGTTATAACATGCCGTTGCCCGTGAGATTATGTACAACAATTCATCATGACGATATGCTCGTTGTTGGGGGTCCACCGTTATGAGCTAAGAGACCAGGATTCGATAGAGTGTCTGTCGCGTCTGTTGGCTTTCTCGGATGTTTGCTCGTTATGGCGAGTCTATGGTGTTTACCGAGTGTCTTTCTAGTGCCTTAAATGTGCCTTTTAGAGCTCCCAGGCACTACCGTCCGCGTACCTTCAATGTCTTGTCTGCACTGTAAATGCCCAATGTCCGCACGACGACCACTCCTAACCTGCGGCAGAAACAGATATGCCAGCTGCTATACCCCGTTGTTGACTATGAATCCGTTGAGTAACAAATGTTGAGCTTCCAGGATGGTGACAGCTACATTAATGAAATCCCATCGCTGCAAAGTAATGTGCCTCTCGTGTATCAGCCCCTGGCCTCTGGCACTAGCTCGGAGGCTGGCGAAGCACGCCCGGGCTCTGCATTAAGTACAGAAGGATTGGAAAGTTTTACTCCTGTCTTCCACAGAGAGCTTGCCTGGGTTGTACAACTGCAGGTGACTGGAAACACGTGTCAGCTTTGGTGTGGGACAGAAGGGCTTCTGTCCCACATGGAATAGTTCCGTATTTTAATGTGGAGTAAGCACAGTCCAATGTGTTGTAAAAAATTGTTAAAGCTATCAGACAATTTGAAATTGGCTCTAAGCTCCAAAGAGACATCCCCTTGTATAACTCTTGAAGCCATCGATTGGTTGGGTTTTTCCAATGGAATCCTTCCCTGGTGCTCTGAGGATACCAGCACAAAACTCGCACCAAGATGAAATGTTAGAGACGGTCCACTACAGCATTAATGTCGAACGTGACTGCGATACGTTTCCCGAGAATGACTGTTTGTCAAACATAAGTGGAGCCTTAGTATCATATTTATGAAGTGCGATGCCCGTATAGTGTTTTCGGGTTCACTTTGTGGGACATCCACAGGTGCTACGATCGAAACGGTCATTTTGATTGGATCGACCACGATTTAAAGTTACCATTGTTACATGATATCTGCTTTGTACTTACCTCTGCTATGTATTGTTAGTAACCAGTACAATGCGTTGGAGGCTTGTTGTTTTGTAGCTCGGATGTTGGTTGTTCACCAGTGATATATCTATATGTCATGTCGTTAGAATGCACGTCAATACAAGTAAGATGCACGAGGAGGATGTTTGTTTGACTGACACCTATTCCCGTCGAGTCGCCGGCAGGGCTGGGAAAAGTTACCGTTCTGCCGTTCTAATCGGTGACAAATATATATACGCATCGGTGACAAATCTTAGTTGGAGCGTAAATAAGTACTACACACTTTTCAAATGCTCACCTCTGTCAACTTATCAGAACAGGTGGCACCATTGTAAAAGCAGCAACATAGTGCACCAAAGCAACATTTCAATTCATAATTACCTACGTCTGTCAGCACCAAATGTTTTTTGCGGAATATTGGGGGGAAAAGTGTGACGAACTTGTGACTTCAGAATCCCAACGGTGACACATTGCTAGGATTTTCCAGCCCTGCGAGTCGGTTCCCGGACCTATGTACCATGACGCAGCTTTTATGAAGCAACTGGCATGCAGAGCGATTGCCTACCGGTTCATGATCGTTGAGATACATAAATTAATATATGGAAGATAATGGTACTCTTCTTGCTGTTTAATTTCATCTCTTTTAAACTAGGTAAATAAGCTTGGGGCATTGGGGCAGGTACACAGCCTTCAGCGAATAAACAATTCCCGTGACATATTAACCCTCGCCCTGGTGGGGGAGGGGGTTCATTTTTGCCCCCCCCCCTGAGGGTTTTCCGGAATTGTGGGAAAACGGCGCTGCGCAGCGCCACCAAATTGTGTACAGCTGTCTGGGCTTCAATTTCCCACTCTTAATCAACAACTTGACATCAGTTCATCTTAGGTCAGGTCACCAAGTCACGTCCAGTGACATTGCCTTCCAAAATGTTTGTGATCATGCCAAAGCCACAGTCTTTGTCCGAGATATTTGAAACTCAAGATTTCATAAGATCGTAAGTACCTACAATTGGTGTATCTAGGATTTTTGCATCGCATCGGTGACCTAAGGTCAGGTCAATTTCCTGATCTGACCTTATTTCCTGGGCAGGGGTTATAGGTGAACAGGAAAATAAGCAAATGCTTCCTATCCATATAACATCCATTGGATCATCGTATCGATCATCGGATCATTGGATCTGATTCTTTCAGAATCATGTTCTTGTATCTCATTTTTGATTAACAATGTGTAGTTGCTGCTCAGTGATCTCTACAAGGTCATCTAAGGTCATCAGCAATGATTGCTAATAATTATTTATAAAATAAAGATAGAGATGATCGGATGACACTGCTGTGTTTATCTCGTCTGGCCGCGTCGCCCCATATGCGGCATTACCTACCTGGGTCACTAAATGACCTTGATCTGAGGTCAAATTTAGAAGTTAACCTAACCAGGTCGCCATACACATTTTTCAAAGCGACTTGACGAGACAAACACGATGGTGTAAAAATAACTTATCCATTATTTTTAGATTAAAAAAATATTTGTTAAAACAAGTTTTACCAAAAGTGTCATGTTTTACCTTCGATGAACTCTGGAGCTTAAACTATTGAGATTGACCTGAGCTCATTTTTTAGGACACCTGAGTTGATTGCACTTTCAAGAGCTTTTGATTGTTTTTTGTTTGTTCCTAGCTATCATATTTCCCGAGATATTTGGGGGTTCTTCGAAGTGAAGTGTTTAAACTGGAAAGTTTGTCCTTTGATGACCTCTGGTAAGCTCAATATTGACCTGAGCTAAAAAAATATTTGTCTTTCTTCGAATGTGCATGTCACGAGCTTTCCAACACTTCGACCACTTTTTTCCGCGCGTCTTTCTAGCCCTTTTAGTTTTCGAGTTATACGGGGGTCACCATAACCCCCCTCCTCCTCCACCATGGCGATGGCGATTTTGTCTCGGTGACCCACTGGGGCGGCCAGGGGCGCGGGTTAACACGCTGCAAGAATAAAATGACTCCTAGTGATTTTTGAAGAATTTCACTAAGCTTACCGTGAGTGAATCATATTGTTTATACGCTAGCTTTCCAATAACACTATTTTAAGCCCCCAACAAAACATGCCTCCTGGAGAGTAAAAGTTCGCGTGACCTCGACCGCCCCAAACGCGGCCTTACCACCGAGCGGCGCATGAGGCCCAACTTTCACGTACGTGAGCCCGCCGACCTACCTCCGGGATCCATCAATCTCTGGTACGATACTGTCCTGTGTCCTATGTCCTTTGTCCTTTTTCCTTTATCCTTTGTCCCATGTCCAGTATCATGTGTTCCGTGTCCCATGTCCCGTGTCTCGTGTTCCGTGTCTCGTGCCGCATTACGACCTGCACTGTGTCCGCTCAGACTGCGTCACGACTTGGCGTCACGACTGGTAACGGCGTGTCACGAGCGACGTCACGAGTGACTCGTGACGCCTGGAGCTCGCGTGCAGGGTCAACGGCACCGCTACTGTGGGGGTCACCACACCGTGAGGAATGCACGCTCTGGAATGTGTGCTCCGACCAGCTCCGACAGTGTTTCGGAGCGTCGAATATTATACTACACCACGACTGTGTTTTAAACACGCACTGAAAGAGTACACGTGTGCTTTATTTCTGAAGCAACTCATTGGCAGGAGTGTCAATTTCTGAAAATGATTGGGGGGCCCCAATGCTAATTTAATCGATTATAATTCCATTCTTATAATGCAACGTCATAGGCCTAATTATAAAATTTAACATGATTGGGGGGCCCGGGCCCTCCCAAAAGTATACAAATTGACACCGGCGCTCATTGGTGTAAGTCGAGGACCTTATATCGCCAAGTATTCCTGCTGATGAGTGCTGTCAAGGCTGAGACACCAGCAACGAATGCAATACATGTTATTCAGGGATCGCAATTGAAATGTTTAATTTAAAAAAAAAGTGTAGCGTTGAAATTCCGCTGCACAACAGGATAGGGTGGAGTAATGGAGTTGGATGACTTTTAGTGGCATGGATGTGAAACAACTTGCATAAATTATTTATTGGCCATCTTTTTTAATTTTCTGGTTATCGTATGAACACTTATGAATCGGTAATCTGCAATTTGTTTGCGAAAGGCCCTATCTCAACACGGAAAAACGCGGTGATATTCGGTTTCCACTTTCTAGATTTGTGTCGGATTAAGCCCAGCCCCGATCAACTTCACCGCTATCCCTGCGTAGGCAAGCAGGGTAGGTGACCTCCCGATACCATCTGTATTGCACCGGTCAACATTGGATATGCAGCAGGCACCGTATACCGAACTGCGGCACTGTCCTCTGCCGGCTTTTCGGCACGTTGTTTATCTCTATCTCGGCACTGTTGTCCTTGCGCTCTCTCGCACTGTGGCCGCTCGGACGTGTTGTGCTTGTTGTCTGTGCCGCTCGGCACTTGATCTGGCTGCCGCGTCGGCACGGCTGCTTTGCCACTCGTGTCTATGTCTGGCTGCTCCCATTCTCGCCCCTCGTCTATCTCTCTCTCTCGGCACGTGTTCTGTGGGCGCTGCTGGGGCACGTTCGCTGGCTCCATCTCGGCACGTGGGCCTGCGGTGCCGCTCGCGTGTTTGGGCTGGCCGGCTAGGCACCCTTTTCTACTTGCCGCTCGCACGTGTTCTTGTGCTGCCCACTGCGGCAACTGTTCTGCTGCACTCGGCACGTGTTTGCTGGCCATCAGGCACGTGTTCTGCGCCCACTCGGCACGTGTTTGCTGCCGCTCGGCACGTGTTCTGCTGCCGCTCGGCACGTGTTCTGCTGCCGCTCGGCACGTGTTCTGCTGCCGCTCGCTGTGCCGTGTGAACCTAGCGACAGAAGTGCGGCATACCACCGGCGACCAATGGTGCCGGCCCGGCGGCCACCGCGGCCCGCGGCCAGCCGCCGCTGCAGCCGCTCCCGCCGCTGACCTGGTGACTTACTTGGACAACCACCAGCCGGATGCGGGCCCTTCCCGCGGCGACGGCGGCGGTGGCGGTGGCGGTGGCGGCGGCGGTGGCGGTAGCGGTGGCGGTGGTGGTGGCGGCTCGCTGCCGCTAGTCCCAGCCCGTTGCGTCGAGCGATCTGTGGTCGAGCCCACTCGGCTCTGCGGCGCTTCGCGGCCGCGCGCGCGGCCTCCTTCCGGTTTCCGCGGGTACAACTACAAGGTCACGTTACAAGGCAGTCCGCGGGTAGGTTTCGCTGGCCACGTGGCAGGTCAATCATTCAGCATACGATCGCTAGCGCTGGGTCAAGGTCGAAAGGACGACGACGAGAACGTTCTGCCCTAGCGGTCATGTTGATGGTAATCGAGCTTCACTTGTATAAACATACAGGAGTAGCAGAGCAGCGTTAATTGGTCTGGCTAGAGCGGAAGCAATGCAAATAACCATGGGTGAGTGAGGGTACTGATACTGACGCCCCAAAGGATGTTGACGTGCTTTTGAAGCCAAGCTCGGCGTTGATGTATGATGGGCGCTGCCGTAGTGGGGCGGAGAGGGTTGTGTTCCACCGACATTTTCGGATTTAAACATTAGGCCTATGGACGTTGCAGGGAATGAATGAATCGACTGCAAAAAGCCTTCTCCCCCCGCACCTTCGAAATTGCAACGCTATTGGTCACGCTACTGGGGCATTCCATGATAGATCGACCAAGGCAAAACACCACCATATTTTATTTTTGGCTGTCATTGGTCTAGGTGGTTATGAAAGGCTGGGAAGCCAGCTGTGCCAACGAAAAAAAGAGCAGTGGTTTTCAATATTTAGCCTCGGGCACTTTCGAAGGTCACTCAGCGGCTCGCTACATTTGCGGCTCGTACTCTACAAGGCATCTTAGTTGAAAACACTTGCATTGAACCGAGGAACATTTTGGCCATCTCAAATTTTTGCATTTTCACATTTTTGGACGCGTGACTTCTTGACCTATTTTTTATGAGTGACCAGGACAATTTTTCAATTGAAATAAGAATTTCGGTTTGGAGACGACTCAAGCGTGGTGAATGTTTTTTCAGATAAATCGATGAAAAAATGGCTTTCGGCATCAAAATATGATTTCGAGCCTCAAAATATCGACCCTTGGCGGCTCTCTTATGAAAAATGCCTAAGTCTATATCTTTGAAAACCGCTGCTCGGATTATGTTTTCGTTGGCACAGCTTGCTTCCCTGCCTATGATAAGCCCCAAGACCAAATTACAGATATAAGTTTAAAAATGTGTGTTTTTTGGTCGATATATCATAGCCAGGTGTCGTCTCTTAACCCGCGCGGCGTAGGAGTAGCCAGCCGAACGTGGGGCGTAGGGGGTAAATGTTACCCCCTCGTATCTTCCGAACCAATAACCGCAGCGAGACGTGCAAGGCGGCGATCGAAAACTCTCAATTAAACGAATCGAAAGCATACCCGAAATTTTCAAGTTAGGTCAAATGTCAGGTCACGGTCAGGTCATATGAAAAAATCGAGTTAATTGAGTTAATGATTGACACTTTTAATTCTACCCCTTTGATTAAGACTATCAATGCAAATAAAGATCTCAAAGGTGTAATAAATTTCCTGCATTAAGTAAAAGTGAATTTGTATGCAAAGATCAAAGTCAAGATCAGGTCACAAAAGTTCATTGTTACCAAGATGTCAACGAAAGTCTTGTGATACATGTTTTAATGGTTATTTTACACGTAAAAATCATATGCGCACCATTTTTACAGCTACCACATAAAAAGGTCAAAATCAGGTTATCCAGTGATGTCGGCCACGAAAAATTTCGTCTCTAAATTATGGCCGGCCAACAGGAATTGCGCGATCGGTGGTTGAGGTCAGGACCAGCCAACAGCTGCTGCTAGCGCGGGTCCTGACCTCGGGAAAGCCATCCATACAAAACATTGGACTATAAATTTATTTAAAAAAGGTTCAAACGAGAAACTGACTAAATGAATAAACATTGGCATGTTATAGGTTCAGTTTTGTTCTCATATACAACGATGCATTATATATCTGTATCAGGTCAAAAAAATCATAAAAACATTATTGAAAAAAAATGAACGTTATTAGCTACTTTATGCCTGGAGCCAATCAGTCACTGAAAAAAAGATATTACTTTTGAAATTGGTTTGAGTATCTACACTTTGGTTCTCTCAAAAATTTCCGGTTTTAAAGGGAATATAGCCCTTGGGAAAAAGTATGTAGAATGATGGAGAAGAATGCCTTGATTACGTTGCCTGGCATATCATTTTTGCGAAAAAAGTCAGAGTTTGGTGTAATTTGAAAAATAGTCATATTACATGTGACGTCCACACCAGATCTTGCGTCACCAAAAGCGAGTGTGTTCGTCACAAGGAGCATCGAACGGCCAAACTGTTGCGCCCGCCAGTGACAGTGCTGTGCCGCACCGCACGATGGGGTGCACCGTAGGCTGAAACGCGACTGGCTGGTCACCGGCGCTCGCTCCGGCCTGGTGTTAAGGGGACGTGGGCGCACGCATTACGAAACCACTTAGCATGTGCCGAGCGCCTGACCGACCGTCGGTGGCGGTCGGGGCGGACGCAAGGTAACTGAAATACTGGGCGGACGGTTCAAAAAGCGAAGTGCGTGGCAATGCACAGTGGTAACTAGCTGGATGTACGTAATGCGACAGTCACGGATTTGGTGACGTTGAATATGACCACATAATGACCAAACGGGTTTTTGCGTTTGAAACTCAGAACTAGGTCGCCCTTTGGAGGGAAAAATTTCGGATTGGGGGTTCTCAGCACCACCCGAAAATCGGGCCTACTCAGTTTTAAAAGAACTAAGTTAAGGTGCCTATATTCCCTTTTAAATACCTTGAAAAATTTCAATTTTAGGGGAAATTTTCGAGAAAAAAAAAAACACTTTTAGAATCCCCCCAAATTCTGATCATTTTCATGATGTGTTTTGGTGGGGAAGACGTCAAATTGATGCTGCATAAGGTACTGAATCTTTGGCGCAGCTATCTGTTATATTTGTTCAAGTTAGTGAGAAAACCCGGGAGGGGTAATATTTACCCCCCTACGCCGCGCGGGTTAAGCCAGGTGCCGCCCCCTTAGAAAGATGCCGCCCTTCAGCCAGTTGTTGCCCCTAAGAAATATGCCGCCTTCAACCGGGTGCCGCCCCTTCAGCAGGTACCGCCCCTGCCAAGTTGCCGCCCTCATGCTAGCGTGTCCCCCCCCCCCCCCCTGAGCAAAAAGTCGCACCAGTTTTGTTCGCGTGTCGACGCCCCTGACTGAGGCCACTCGTCCTGGCAGCCGACAGTAACGTCGGAGGTGGGCGCAGCGCCTGCCTTTCTTCCCAGAAGTGGGTTCAGGCAGGAGAAAGCGGCGGAATGCTGCAGCAGAAGCGCAGCTAACGAAGAGCGTCTTTAGCTGCGCCGTCGGAATCCACGCAGTCGGACCGCGCGTGTCGCTCAGATCGGCCTCGAGAAACTGCAGTGCGGTGTGTGTAGACACCCGCTGTGATGCAGGGAGAGGAAGTTCAACATGGCTGAACTTTGTCGAATGCTTCATTGAGGATGAGGTGTGGTGTTCGCTGAGATCTGTGGACGTGGCACGACGCGTAGTTGTGGGTAACGTCCGTAGTCATTAATTCACCGGGCGTGGCTTACTCCGTGTCTTATAGTGTGTTATTAAGGCAAAATTGTAGCTCATTAACGTTCCTAAGTGAGGCTAATGCACGGTAGATTATGCATACCTAATTATTGAACGGTTAGGGCTGGCTGAGAAAGAGAAAACCAGAAGACACTGGTCGCTGGCCTCAGCAAAGAAAATCCCGGCCGAAGCATTTTTCCTCCACTTGTGAGGCTTCATCTGTAATGCGGTGGCAACTCCGTTTCTAGTTAAAAGGTCGCTTGCATGAGCGACCGACGGATTTGAATTTGAAGCTTCACAGCTGCTAAGACGTTTATACTAGTATCAAGAGCTTAAATGCGTTTATCTCAAGCATGTAAAATGTCTCGGAACATACAAATAAATTACACTGAAGAAAATCCTGTTTATCCTGTAGAACTTACTGCGGGTTCAATGCTACAAAACCAACTGTAAGTGTGTACCTACTCAGGTTGCAGATATCCCTTGATACTGCTTGGCGAATCCAGGAAGTCGCGGCCACATATGGTTGTGACAGCTTCCCGGAAGAATGTGCAATGATTATCGGACGCCCGTCCCCGGCAATTTTATGACAACAAAATGGCACACAATTCGCGGCGAATGTTAGTGAGGCTTGCTAGTTAACCCTCCTTTTGTCTGTCTTGATGTAGTTGTTATCACTACAGTCAAGTTTGATGAAATAAATGCTAGTTTGAGTCGGGATTTTTTTTTGCAAGACTGCTTACAACTCTTCGGACGGTAGGAGAAAACACATACCAGATTTCTTGAGCTTTACAGGTGAAAAGTGATAATCAGAACACTACAATAACTATACAGCAAAAGTACTCACATGAACAATAGGCAACACTTTCAAAGGCAAAGCATGCAAATGTGACTTGACGCATATCAACCTGATGACGTCATTATCCCGATACACTGATGCTAATCTCCCATACGTATATACTATGAAGGTACTCAAGTTCCCAACTCTCCCTTACAGGTAAGCTGATAATAGTTTATCAGACCATGACATGGAGTTGTGGGAAATAGCCGAGCGCTGGCGGCTGGAGGTCTAATATCACATTGATTGCCATCGCAAAGCAGACGGCGAAACTTTAAGATATATAGAGATCTACGCAAACCATTTCGAAGCCATTGTTACAGCACAGTAACCTGTCGATACTATTGTCTCCCTGCAGCTAACAGTCCTGTCGTATACGCTGTCTGATCACCTTTTACTGTTACATCTGGTGGTCTCTCGTCACGATTTAGCGCCGTAGAGTTCCGCATTCGTTCGCATTCGCCGTAGAGTTTCCGCATTCGTCCATGGGAGCGACGCACTGAAAGCGGTGCACTGTCTAACCCTCAAAGATTATCTGTAGACTCCTTGATCTGTAGATTCCTTTTTCTCGCCAAATTCACGGAATCCTTACATCGTCTTTCTTCTGACCCGAATCCCGGACAGGCGAGATCCGAATGGGTCAAGAAGACCAGCATACTTGTCAGAATGACCACAGTTTGTCTTCCGTCCGCCGTGCAGTGTCCGCTGCCGCACAAATCAATTAACGGCGACAAAAGTCAGTGAGACCAGCTGACCAGCGGCGCCACTGCCCTCACCACGTCACACAGCGGTGTTTGGAGGTCGCTGGCACCACTCTGCCGTTCTCGTGCTGTTGATAACTGTGTCGCCGGGCCGCGGAGGAGCTCCTGGCAGCCGGCCAGAACTCACCCGGACCTCCTCCGACTGCCGACCGCTACCGGTGACGACGCGCATTCCTCCAGCGGTCACCCATTGTCACCGGCTGTCACCGCCGGCTGTCGGCCGCCGTGTCACCGGCCGTCACCGAGCGACCAGTCACCGTCCAGTTGGCGTCACCGCAGGAACCGTGTCACCGCGCGGTATCGCTCCGGAGGCGCAGCACTCACCACCCGCGGACGGCACGGTCAGCGGACAGGTTATGAACTCACACCACCCGCGTCTACAGTCAGAGCGGACAGATTGACTTCATCACCACCCGCGGTCTTACAGTCAGCGGACAGATGACGTCATCACCACCCGCGGGTCTGCAGTCACACAGGTATGACGTCATTCACCATCCACGGCCACACAGTCAGCGGACAGTATGACGTCAAGAGCATACCCGCCTGAGTGTAGCTCTCGGCGCGGCGGAGACACTTATGACGGTTCATCCCACTTTGTCCTCTGCCCGCCGCGACTGCCGCAGCGCAGCCAGATAGTCTTTGGCGAGGTGGAAGTAGATCCAGTTGATGTAGTCGGCTATTTTGACGTACACACCTGGAGAAGGAAGGAGTGGTCAGAGACGAGTGGACCGGTGACGTACGAGCGAAATTAATTTGACGGTTAGCAGTTAGCACATATATTCCATCCATTCCTCACGAAATAAAGATACAGAAGCACCGCTTATTAAGCCCACGGTTAATACGGTCAGCCGCTTATTACGCCCAAGTTGGCCCGGTACAGAATTACACCATATTACCATGACGACCATATTAGGAACTTCGGATAAAGCATCCATCGGTTATTAAGCCCAGAAATGCTCGGTCCCAAAGTGGGCTTATTAAGCGGCGTCTACTGTAGCTTGATATTGTATCGCGTTTGCTCAAAGGAATAAAGACAGACTGACAGCATAACCTCGCATGAAAATTTACTCCTCAATGTGAATGCGCAAAAGCTTAGATTCGTTTGTCTTCACAAGAAGACTTCTGGTTCTGGCAAGCATGTTCGCAGTCGCGTAACCACCGCTGGGGGTCACTGGGGAGCAGTCCCTAGTGACTTGTGGAGCAGCTGGGACGTGGGAACCGTCCCTCAGCGAGACCAACCAACTCCTACATCCGCCTCCAACACAGGGTTTTGTCTCAGGATCATCATGCATGGTGCGGGACCAGCTATGATAATCAACAGGAAATATGGATGTCACACAGAGAGTCTGTTTTGGTCTGTGGAGGCTCTTTGATCTGACAAAGTGACATATTTTCATGGAGGTAGCAGGATCATTCTACGAGTAAGCGATCCCCAGTAACTTCAGACTCGTGGTTAGGCGCCTGCATGTTAGCACTCGGCTCTCAGCAGAAAGGAATTACGATTTTGTCAATCATAAATCGATAAACGGTAAAGCACTACTCATGACGTTTTTGTGATGAACCGTCTCATTTGATGAGCTACAACGCAACTTTAAAACATACCTAGCATTTGTCCGAACCAAAATGTAATAAAAACGTGTATTTTCATTATTGATTGACAGCGTTCGATGACACATCAGCGAATGATGTGGCTTTCACCGTGCGGCTGGACCAGTGACTTTCCAACGGTAGAGTTCAGCGGCCGGCTGAAAGACGAGCTCTTTCTATGACAGGGGCCGGCTGAAAGACGAGCTCTTTCTATGACAGGGGCCGGGTTCGGAATGTTCCCGGCACATTCCTGGCTTTATTCACTCTGTAGGCGATGGTTAACTCATGACTGGAGGCGATGGCACGGGGGCGGGGCTCGGTGATGGGCCATTAATAGAGCTTATGGATGTCAGAAATATCTGCCAGCAGTTAGGGACTGTAGAGAGGGAGCGAGAGTGCATCAGATGGAAATAGACCGTCAGAGAAAGGCGAGATAGCAACGGCTTTCGGAAGCAAAGAATTCGAGAAACAGGTTCTCGAAGTTGCAAATCAATGGGACAATATGATTGCATACGATAAAAATGTAGACTTCCTCAATCCTCACCTTTTTAAAAGATATTGGTGAACCTCTCCCTACAAAATATTCCAACGGAAACAACGTGACGAAATAATAGCTGAAACACGATTGAGCATTACAAACGATGCCGCCAATGAAGTAGTTAAAACACGTTCTAATTACTTCAGTCGGGGGAAATAAGCGTTATTGCTTAGCTCTGTCATGTGTCATGTCATGCTTAGTCGTATTAGCTCCAGACCAGCATGGATCTAGAGATAGAGCAAGACTTATTAAATGTTTTGCACACTCAGGCGACATGCGAGTTCGCCATCGTTTCCAAACTTTCGAGACATCTGAGCGTCGCCTTACTGGGATAGTTCTGCCGCGCACAGCCGACGCCCCAGCTGGTGACACCGATCTGTACCTCTGACCGTCGCCTTACTGGGATAGTTCTGCCGCGCACAGCCGACGCCCCAGCTGGTGACACCGATCTTACCTCTGACCTCGCCTTACTGGGAATTCTGCCGCGCACAGCCAGACGCCCAGCTGGTGACACCGATTTGTACCTCTGGACCTGCCTTACTGGGATAGTTCTGCCGTACGCACAGCCGACGCCCCAGCTGTGACACCGATCTGACCTCTGACCGTCGCCTACTGGGATAGTTTCTGCCGCGGCACAGCCGACGCCCCAGCTTACACCGATCTGTACCTCTGACCGTCGCCTTACTGGATAGTTCTGCCGCGCACAAAGCCGACGCCCCAGCTGGTACACCGATCGCTACCTCTGACCGTCGCCTTACTGGGATATGTTCTGCCGCGCCAGCCGACGGCCCCAGCTGTGACACCCGATCGTACCTACTGACCGTCGCCGTATGGGATATTCTGCCGCGCACAGCCGACCGCCCCAGCTGGTGACACCCGATCTTAACCCACCGCGCCGTCTTTCCTTTCGCACTGCAGCGGTGCCTCCTGAGTCCCCTGAAACGACCAGCGAATTCACTGCCGTCATTCAGTCAGGAGATCACCAGTCATTCGGCGATCAAGGCTCGGATGGCTCTGGAATCAGGTAAACAACTGGCCGCTCAGCGTATCTCGCCCAATTGAAGTACTGCGCCGGCAGCGTCGAATGTTTGCCTTTCCAAATCCTCCGTTTTGTTGGAAGCCAGGATTAAATATTGTGGTGGCAATCAATCACCAAAGACATTCTGAAAGGGTGAGGATGATAGTCCTATAAGACTCAAAGCTGTCGAAATGAATGTAAAATGCACGTAGGGACCCTTTAATACATCGACTTACGGAACATTTTGACAATACAACTACGAAAATATTGATATTACTGACCCTATAGTTCCTCATCACCCTGGGTGCCTTGGTGTACTGGTGTACTGGTGTACTCACCACACAGGGCCCCTTGTTGGGCTGATCACCGCCGGCGCATACCATACCCGGAGTGATCGGGTTGATGCTCTCATACTTCTTATAGCAGTCATTGTACGGAATGACAGGTACGGCGATCTTCTGGAGCATCTCAGAGTCGGAGCCGTCTGCGGGAAGCGGGAGTGTTGTAACTGCGGCAGATGGCGCGATGAAGAAATGACGAAGACGGAAACGAGAGGCACGACATATGTGGATTGTGTCGGAAGAGAGACCGAGGTAGAGAGGTAGAGAGGGAGAGAGAGAGGGAGAGGGAGAGGGAGAGGGAGAGGGAGAGAGAGAGAGAGAGAAGAGAGGAGACGAAGAGAAGAGAGAGACGAGAAGAGAGAGACGAGAGAGAGAGAGAGAGAGAGAGAGAGAGAGAGAGAGCGAGAGAGAGAGAAGAGGGAGAGAGGGGAGAGGAAGAAGAGAGAGAGAGAGAGAGAGAGAGAGAGAAAGAGAGAGAGAAGAGAGAGAAGAGAGAGAGAAGAGAGAGGAGAGAGAAGTAGAGAGAGAAGAGATACAGAGAGAGAGGGAGGGTAGGGAGAGGAGAGGGAGAGGGAGAGAGTGGGAGAGGAGAGAGGGAGAGATATATGGGAGAGGTAACAGGAGCAGTTTACTGTGAAATGAGGTAAAGAACGAACAGAAAAAGGAGACGTCAGTGAAAGAGGACATAATAATAACGCACTAACGACAGGTAAGTGCGTTCGAGCTGAAGAAGTGTGATTAGGGGAGGAAGTACTCACTCTCTCCGACTTTGCCCCAGCCGGTGACGTGGACAGAGGTGGACCCTCGAAGTTGGAGGAGGCGGTCGGCAGGCAGACGGTGTTGATACCGGAGAGCTCGTCCAGCTGCAGCGGCTCCTTCAGCTTCACCAGGGCGATGTCGTGGTTCCACGTCTTGGCGTCGAAATACTACCGATTAGAGCGTGCAGGGGTGGCGGGTATGGCAGCGTTTTTTATTCCTTGATACTAGTTTAGTTTCAGTATGTGTATTATCCTATCGAGTATGGCGGTTGTGTTGTTTGGGTTTTTTACATCAGGGGAGTCATTAAAGGTATTTAGATCGGGGGTGGGGGAGCCCAAGTCGTCCATTTGCCAAGTTTGCTTCTTTTTGGGTTGCAGCTAGCAAGTGTGGCCATTCTCCCTCTGTGCAGCGTCCATTGTAGCATCGATGGACGTGGCACAGAAGGGAAAGTTCGGAAAGTGAAGAATGTTGCGAGGTGGCGCGTCGCACTCAGGAAGGTATTAGTACGAGTTGGTGACCTGCTGCCTGGAGCATGAGAAGCACACGAAGATACTGAAAGCCGAACGTAACATTCTGCAGGGGTCATTTCGTGAGACAACCCACTTGTTCTTCTGTTCGGCTGATACAGCGTAGGTACGCCCTCAGGGCGTGCGGCGACCAGCGGTAATAGATGTTTCCGGTAATTGCTGCTTCAGAATGTAGCGACGCAGATAATGCGAGGGAGAGTGCTGCAAATCACCGCCACTTTCTCCAGGCTGGAATTCTAACGGGCTGCTGCTGCTCCCTTAATGATATCGTAGGTATGCGTTTAGCAGAGTCTCACTGCACAATTACAGCCTTGGTTCCCCGAAAGTTTAAACACGTGTTCTGTCGATATATGCATTCGGAACCTCTTAACAGTGGAACATGGTGGTACGAGAGTGAAGAGGCTGGCGCGGTTTGATGTAGCGCTTATTAGGTGCGTATGCTCATTGCTCACTCAGAAAGCGATGAGTGTCTTACCTTGTGGGTGATGATTTTGGAGACGGCTGCCAGCTTCGGAGGCTTTTTATCACTCAGTTCAATGTGACCCATCTTCACGATCCAGAATACAGGAGGAATGGTGAAACCAAACAAGAGGACTGCGGAGGAACACAAGCTTTGCAGCACCGCTTGGTAATGTGATACAGGATGTTTGAATGCGGTGAAACAAACAGCGGATGCGGCGAAAGGGACAGCAAGACCGGTAATGGGGATACAAAGGAGGAATGGTGCATTTACCATAAACACAGCGGATACTGCGGAAAGAACACACCACAGCAAGCAACAGGTAATGTATAAGGGGAAGGAGATCTAGGTGAAACCAAACAGCGGACTGCGGGACAAACACAGCAGCACCGGTAAAATCGATACAGGAGGAATGGTGAACCAAACAGCGGATGCGGGAAAACCAACAGCAGCACCGGTAATGATCACAGGAGGAATGGTAAAGGCCAACAGCGGACTGCTGGAAACAACAGCAGCTTATTACCGAGTAATGATACAGGTAGGAATGCGTGTATAAACAAACAGCGACTGCGGGAAACAACAGCAGCACCGGTACAATCGTTATAGCAGGAGGAATGGTGAAACAAACGCGGCCCGGGGGAATGCGGGAAATCCAACAGACAGCACCAGGTTAGAATTTGATTTACAGTGAAGGAAGGGGGAAACCAAACAGCGGACTGCGGGAAACAACAGCAGCACCGGTAATGATACAGGAGAATGGTGGAAACCAAACAGCGGACTTGCGGGAAACAACATATGCATGCCCCGGCGTAATGATACAGCGTTTGAATGGTGAAACAACAGGACTGCTGGAACAACAGCAGCAAAGCCCTGTCCCGGAGTAAATGATCACAGGGAGGTTGGGAGTGAAACTAAACAGCGGTACTTTGACAGGGAAACAACAGGCACGCAGGTAATGATAACAGGACGGAATGGTTGATTAACCAAACAGCGGACTGCTTGGAAAGCAACAGAAAGCCACCGATAGACGGAGGAATGGTGAAACCAAACAGCGGACTGCGGGAAACAACAGCAGCACCGGTAACGATACAGGAGGAATGGTGAAACCAAACAGCGGACTGCGGGAAACAACAGCAGCACCGGTAACGAGCAGCGCACGGAGACATGGCATTGGCATTGGTAAGTGCATACCTAGATATAGGCGACAATTATCGAAATAGTGAAAGGGTTTGTGAGTGGAGCATATGAATACCCCAGAGCACATTGTCGTTGTACCAATAAATGGCAATAGCCGTTTTCACGATGGATTATTTTGCGTGAAATGCTTTAAAACATTTTAAAATGTTTTAGTAAAAGCCGTTTTCACGATGGACTAATTTGCGATAAATTTTTCAACCCTCGCCCTACGGTCCCGTAGAACGAGGGTCAAAACATTTTTTTTCGCAAATTAGCTTATCGTGAAAACGGCTACCACTTAAACATGTTTTTTATGTTTAAAATATTTCGCGCAAAATAATCAATCGTGAAAACGTCTAAAAGCAAAATACATAGACTGCAATACATCGGTAAAGTAAATGCAAACAAGTTGAAGATTATAAAGTCCGAAGTTATCAATATCGCATGCATGTATAGGTCCAGACAAATAAGATAGGATACGGATGATTTTGAGTGCAAAAATAAATATGCTAGGGTGATGTATAAAATTACTACACAATGTGGATCATCGATACAAGTGAATAACAAATCATCAGCGAGTCACAAAACTGTTGATTTGTTCGCAGGTTTCAAGGCCGGTTTCACAATAATGGTTCGGCTGAACGAGTATGTGTTCATCAGTATGGTTTAGCTGAACGAGAGCGTTACCGGAACCAAAGTGCTCCGAATAGCGTCCGCGGTCGTCACGCGGTTATTGGAAAACTAGTCCGAAGCACGGTGGGTGTAGGGAATTTTCACTGGAGACTCGGTCTCGTCTCTCTCTCTCTGTGTGTGTGTGTGTGTGTGTGTGTGTGGTGTGTGTGTGTGTGTGTGGTGTGTGTGTGTGCTGTGTGTGTGTGTGTGTATGTGTGTGTGTGTGTATGTGCGTGTGCGTATGCGTGTGCTTATGCGTGTGCGTGTGCGTGTGCGTGTACGCGTGCGTGTGCATGTGCATGTGTGTACGTACGTGCGTGCGTGCGTGCGTGTCGCTGATGAAACACATGCTGTGATGTGCCAGGTCAATGTTTTGTTCGGAACCGATATTGTGTAAAGTTACACAAACTTGAATGTCATGGAGCAATTGTTAGTCTTTGTGATTGTCACTAGTGTGCACGAAGAAGTTTCGCACTACATGTGTGGGCTGTTAGTAGTTAGTCAGCTATCTTTCGGTTCTTTGTTGGTGATGTGCAGGACTTATATGCATTTTTAACTTGTTAATATTTTGCCAGTACTTCTCTGATACTTGTCCGGCATTTGACTATTATTCTAGCGATATTTAACCGATTTTAGCATCTTACAATATTACTGCTTTCATTAGTTATGCTTTTCTATCATCATCCTAACGACATTCCCGATTCATTCCATTACAACTTTGCCGTTAAAGGGACTGTCCCACCTTAACATAAGATTTGAGTTGAGATAGCCATTTTGGCGTGCTTGGCATTGAAATTAATCGTATGGTATTTTTAAGTTAAAACAACACTGAAGGTTCGAATCACAGATAAATTCGAGTTTGAATTTTGCAATCTTGTAACATCGCCAGCCCCAATCTATTTGAATGGTGGCCGTGAGCCGATGTCGTAGTCGCTCCTTTGCTAAATGTTGATTACCAGTCGACTTGTTTTACTTTGGGCCATCATTAGCCTACAACTAGTCCTACTTATAACAGCGTGAAGGTTTTTTCTTCTTTTCCCAAAACTTTCGCTTTATATGCGTCAATCAGCCCACAAATATTAAAAGCTGATTTTTTGTATTAAATTGAGCATTGTTCGTGGAAACAAATGTCAATAATCGTGTTCAGCAGCATCTCATTCATATTTAGCACTACAAACGACGTACATTTTGACATCCATTCTCTGGAAGGTGGGACAGTCCCTTTAACTTGGCGTTATCTCGGGCCAAAATCTCGCCACTTCAAGACCAAGCGCTGGGCTGCTGGTGCGTGCTCGACGCTTCGGGGCGACTGGTCCGTGTTCGGCCCTTGGTGCGACTGGTCCGTGTTCGGAGCTCGGGGCGGCTGGTCCGTCTCGGAGCTCGGGGCGGCTGGCGCGTGCTCGCCTTCGGTCCGATATCCGGTCTCACCAGGGCGGTATTGTCTCTAGCTCAGACAAGCTCCCATGATCTGGTGCACTGACCGCTATCCAAGCCGAGTTAATGACCCTCTAGACGTGCGTCAGGCAGGGTTGGACGCACGATAGCGACGCACACGGCTAGCGTGTGTCGCACGCACACCACGACACGGTGGGGTTTGGATCGAGCTGGACCGGCGTCAGACGCCCGATAGCGATGGATCGTGATTCGTGACTTGAAGCAGAAGAGTTCATTATCGTAGGTTGTGTGAAAAAATGTATTATCATATGTCTCAGTATGTTTTTATGCATTAGCGAGAGCATGTGGTAAGGGTTTTCAGCTCTCAGAAAATAAATGTTAAGTCAATTGATAAAACGGCTTTCGGCCGCCGGGCCAGGTTAACATTTTACAACTATTTTTTAGGCAGTTTTCAAAACGGAGGTAAGACATAGATGAATTAAAATAATTACCATAGTGCGGGGATATCAAAATACTTTAGCCGGAGAGGTGTGGTACAATTGGTTACAACAAAAAGGGAGCCCTGGACAGAATTTGTTGTACCAGAGCGCCGTGAAAAACAGTGTGTGTGATAAAATGCTGAACTGGAATTCTGAAAGCTTTGTCGGACTTGCTTCCAAGGCTTCCTTCAATTTTATCGAGTCAAAATTTTAACTATAAAATAAATATTTCTTGCTCTGGTAAGGAACTAGTTTTTTATTAAAAACATGATTGGAAACTATGAAAAACACACATTGAATGACCTTTCCGCGGCATATGGTAAAAATCATCCCCACTCGGCCGGAATAAATTGTCAAAGACCTCTGTGCTTTCTTACATTTTTGACTCGTGTCTTGCGGCCATCGTTCAAAAATCAAGAAGTTCACTCGGTCTCGACAATTCTATTCTACAACCGGCCTCATGCGGTATTATATAATACACAACACTAGGCTTTGATATAATTTATTTAGGACCTCGGTCAATTGTAGGATTTTCCACCCCTCGACCTTCGGTCTCGGGCGGAAAATCCAACAACGACCTCGGTCCTAAATAAATTATTGTATCGGCCCCGTGTGTTTATTATGATTTGTTATGATATTTATTATGACTGCAGATGAAATAAGACAATACATTATAGTATCAATCAGGCTAAGTAAAGCGAATCGCCCGTGTTTTCGACATTAGAGTCGCCAAATGGAAAGAAGTCTGGACTGTGGATCAAAGTGTAAACAAGAGAAAGGCTACGCGGTGCCAATCGGCGAGCCGCCCCCGTGTAGTATTGGGTGTTAGCTTTCTCGTCTAGCGATGCAGTCGCCACGCGCTGGTTAGTGTTAGCAGCAGTTCGCTCATCGCAGTCGCCGCAGAGACCGCGCTACAACATATATCATCAATAGCACCAGCGCGCTAGTGCTACTAAAGAGCTGTTGAATGTTGATGCAGGGCTTATGATATAACATATCGAGGCCTTATAGACTGGGTAGCATATTTGCAAACAGCATAGTCCATCGACTACGATATTACTTATTTGGTCACTCGATCCGGGTGAACTGATTGTTCAAGCAATCAAAGTACCCGTCACTGATACAGGTACTGGCAAGCTCGTCTGGTGCATGAATCGGAAGTTGTAAGCTCTCCTGCTAAGCATCTTGCACTCTAGGAACATTTCCGGGCAAACAATAACAATTAACTGGTAATTAGGTGATATGTCCGTAAAACATAAATCACAAGTACCTTACTGACTGCGTAGACACTACTCAAGCGCTTACAGGTAGTGAGTCCAGTTGTATATCAAAAACCTTTGTACGCTGCTGACTGCTCTTAAAGACACTTCCTTTTGCTTTATTCGTTGATTAGCTACGGTCAACATAAATAGCCGATTAGCTCCTCGACTTTAGATTGAGCACCATTTTTGCGTCCGCAACGTGGCTGGACGTTGTATTGCTGTTTTGGTACCTGTTCAGTGAACCAGCGGTTGCAACATCGATACAGACAGCAGGAGGGATAGAAGTGCGACAGTGGCCCGCAGACGTCGGTGAGAAAAACTGTGGCCCTGGCTGTAGTGAGATGGCTTGCTGGTAAGTGGTTACCTATGTAACATAGCAGGCAGCCGCGGGCAATTCAGGATTAGGGTGGAGTTAAGCGAGATAATCACATCTCCAGGCCTTGGGCTGAATCAGCACTTTCCGCTCCTCTCTTGTCTCGTGGCATGTATGCTCCTAATATTGAGTTTTAAAGCTCACACCAGATGTGGTTATTGGCTAGCGAATGCGCACCAGATAAGCCGCCAATATAAACAATGCATAACTCATCGGATTTTGGTTCTTGAGACATTCCACGACATTTCGACCATTTTTTATCCCAAATTACACCCCTCATCTTCACTTTTTTGTTCAAATTGGTGTATAAGGGTTATCTTGAGATCCTGAATTCAGCAGTGGAAATATTAGCTCGATCTGACCTCAGTTATTGAAGTTATGCTCGATTTTGCAGGGGTTCACGTTGCAGAGGTGTTTTCGGAAGCCGAAAGAACTGGCATTTGACTTAACCAAATGCCTAAAAAATACTGTATGGATGAGTTCACCCAATGAAACAAGTTTGATTTTTTTCTGATTTTTTTTGCGTGAACTTGAATGACTTGACACGTCTTTTTGACATTTTTTTTATCGATGACCCTCGCCTGTGACCCTCCTCGGGTACACCTCTGATTTCAAATTTTTTACTCTTAAAATACTGTCCAATTGTCTTGTCTCATAATGCAAATTAATAAAAAAGGTGCGTTTTTCCTCTAATTTCATATTTTCCATTTATATAACGTGGCGTGTTTTCGAACTTTACCCACCCCCCAAGAGGGGAAGGAGTAACGGGCAAATATCTGCCAAGCTATGAGACCGATTTGGACGGGGTCTTGACCCGATTTGGCTCCTGGCGTGGTCTAAGACGGTGCCATTATAATTAATAATACACTTTGGTTATCTGAGTGGACAAATTGGACCCAAAACCCCAAACCACCAAAAATCGTTGCAGACGACATCATGCTCCAAACCAATGGGACCGATTTGGACAGTATCTTAACCATTCCATCCAGCGTGGTTCAAAACGTTGTGGATAAGAGTTTCATCTACTTTGGTTTAATCTAAGTGGACAAACTTAGACCCAAAAAGTCCAAATACGTTGCAGACGACGCCATTCTCAGAACATATCAAACTGATTTGGACAAGCTTCACCATTCGATCCGGCTTGATCCAAAACAGTGCCGTGTTGAGTTTGACCGAGTTTGGTTCCATTAAAATAAAATAAATTGGACCGAAACCAACAAAACTGGTGGTTTTGTTCCGATTTGGTCCACTTAAATTCGACCAAAAATGGTTAAATTAAATGAGGCCCTGCTTTGGAACAAGCCAGATGAAATGGTGAAGATAGTGTCCAAATCAGTCCCATAGTTCGGAG